>WYDI02014644.1:0-18654 GCA_009867235.2 Psittacus erithacus
CCCCCTCCTCTGCCACCGGGCCCGGCCGAGCGGTGGCCCCGGCCAAGGTGTGAAGGAGCGAGAGCAGAGGAGCGGCTACCGGGGCCGGGCGAGGCGCAGTACCCCCACACCGAACGCGGCACCAGCCGTTACCCCACGAGCGCCGCATCGCAGCAACGCTCCCGCCCCACCCTCCTGTGGGCGGTGCCGGCGGAGGCCCCGCCCGGCGCCCCTCCCCGGCGCCCATTGGCGACCGCAGCGTCCCGTTAGCACCCGGGGCGCGCTCTCGCGATGCTGGGCTGCCGCCGCCATATTGTGACACTATTTTGATTTGGAACTGCAGCGAGTGGAGGGGGAGGGAAGGGGGGGGGACGGGAGCGACGCGCAGCCGGAGCGGTTCCAGCTGAGGACGGGAGCGGCGCCGCAGGCACCCACCGACCCACCAACCCCGGCCTCCCCGCCTCTCACGCTCGCGGCGACAGCACGGCCCCCCCCCTCCCTTCCCTTCCTCCTCCTCCTCCTCCCCCCCCGGAGCGGAACGGCGGCGGCGGGAGGCTGCGGAGCGGGTCGGGTCGGCGGGGTCCCCCCTGCCGGGCGGAGGCGGCGCTGGTGGCGGCGGCGGTAGTGGCGGCGGCTGCTGCCGTGGTGGGGGAGGCGGCGGCGGAGGAGGAGGCGGAGGAGGAGGAGGAGAAGCAGCAGCAGCAGCAGGGTAAGGCTGACCCCGCCGAGGCGGGCCTGGCGGCAGCTCCCTAAGCTGGTTTCCTAGCGGGGCTGAGCCCATCCCCGGGGGGCTGGCCCGGCCCAGCCCCCAGGCCTGAGAGGGGCAAGGGGCCTGAGAGGGGCCGAGGAGATCCCGGAGCCTTTTTTGTCGCCTTGGGAGAGGGCAAGGGAGGCCTGTGCGCGGGGAGGGAGCAGTCCTCGGCACTCTGCTCATCCCGGCGTGGTGGGGCGGGATGTGGGTCAGACTCCCCGGCGGGGTGCGGAGGGGAAGGCAGGGGCGGCTTGGGGAGCCGCCGCGCTGCTGGGCATCCAGGGAGAGATGGAAACTTCTTTTCCTTCGCGAGTCGCTGGAGATTCCCCCGCGCGGGGAGGGAGGGACCCGGCGGTGCGGGGGGCGCGGGGCAGCGTGCGTGGAGGCCCTGGCCTGGCCCGGGCCGGGGGGAGCGGAAGCGGCCTGCCAGGGGCTCGCCTTGTTGGAGGAGGGGCCGAGGGAGGGGGTCTGGCCTGGCGCCTAGCAGGTGACAGGTGTGCGTGCGCTGGGCGAGCCTCCGCCATTTGGGGATGAGTAACAGAGTGTCAGAGGTGCGATTCTTTGGTGCCTGATGTCTTTGCGGGGGCTGGTTGGGCTCGATTCCATATATAGTATATTTGGGACGTTAGTTTCCATTATTCAAGTCAGTTTAATTGTTGAGTAGAAATTCTTGACGTGGTTCTGATAAGAGGGATTTTGAAGAAAGGAGGTGCATATGGTTTCTTTTTTTCTTCTTGCCATCCTTTTCTGTGGTCCCTTGAAGAGGCCTGGGAACGCTATGTGGAGGTGTCTGGTACTTTGTCTCATTCATTGAAAGGCTTGTATTAAACGTTTGAATGCTCAGCCCTGTTACATGTAGCAAGGCCTTCAGGGCAGGACCTTGTGTTCTTTGTACTTTGCCTCAGCAAAGCCTGGTTTGTGCCCGAGACCGGTAGGTGGTTTTGTATTAATGATAGTAAGCACCTACTTAAAAAAGGTGTTCGGAAGGATTACTTCGTAGCATGGAGTGGGTTTCAGGTGTGGTTTTCTGATCATCTTAACTTTAGGGTATTTGATACTGACTGATTAGATCTGTTCCTGAAGTTCAACTGTAGAACACTGAAAATGGTGTGACATATTATTTTCAGTACTCTGATTATGTAAATGTGTAGAAGACATAAATTAAATAGTCATTCTCTTAGAAAGTTCAAATTGTTTTGTATCATAAGTTTAGCCACCAAAATGATACTGCACATGCTCTACAGCAAGGAGGACTAGTGACACTGTTGCTGTAGCACTCTACTCATGATTGGCCATGATTTGCTGAAATCTGGAATAATTAATCTACCAGATAACCATACATTTGCATTTGATATACATATTTCAATTATTTATTATCTGTGTTACTGTAATTAGATTTTATAAAATCTCAGAATTCTGGTGTCTGCTTTTGTCAAGAGGGAAGTTCCACTGACAAATTAGGAGACGTGTCATCAGCCTCAGTAAGTTCTGCCCTTCAATTTAAATGAAAGTTTCTGTCACTTGTGACTGTTATCCATATGTTGAACTTATGGATGCTTATCTGTAGGCAGTGCCTTGGCTTATGTTGCAGCAGAATGGTCACTGAGCTGGCTCTTGATTTCTTTTAAAAACTGAGAAGACCTAGGTGGTTTTTTTCACGTTACTTCACAGGCGAGCCTGCAAAGGGAAAGAGGGAAGGAAGGCTGTTGGAAAAGAACTCGGTTTGGGTCATCCTGATTTTGTTTCTGAAAGGTGTTTGATAAAGCATCATCTCTATCATTATATATGGGGACAGTGCCATCTTCTTCCTACACTACACTACATTTGCTCACACCAGTGTTCAAAGACTTTGAGAAATGTAAATGTTTTTTCTTCTCAACATCAAGAGAAATCAAAGGGTTCTTCTGTCTTTCTTTAAACTTGCTGATACAAAAATAGAATTCTTGAAAATGGGCACCCTTCCTATGATAGAGTTCTGGTAGAAACTTGTCTTTTCCAGCAATGACAGAATGGAAGATGATAGTGGTTTTTTTCACCATGGTGTTGCTTTGAAGGCTGAGGTCCTGTGTGATTTTGTAACAGTCTTTGGCTTTATAGATAACTGGTATTCTTTTCAAGCCTTGTTGAATTAAACCTGTCATCTGTTGAAGAGATTATTCTCAGAAAACTTTGTTATTTTTTCTTTTCTTTTTGCTAGGGAGCTTGAAGACCTTTTGGCGAACTATTTCTTTGTGAGAGTGTACTTTGAAACATAAAACTAGATTGCTTTTCATCCTATGGCAAGTGCTGCCTCCTTGTCGTGATCTCCATGGTTGGAAACACTGGAAGAAATAAGTTGATCAGATGTGACCTCAAGTTGATGAAATGACTGTAAATTTAGGACTGCGGGATCAGGCTGATCTTTTCTGAACTGCTGCAAACGGAATGCTGAATGATGTTGCTGTTGGTGCTTTTACAGGAAATAAAACAAAAATTCCAGTGATTCAGAACTGGATTTTTTTAAAGCTATACTCAAAACTCAAATATTTAAATGATTGAAATGGAAGTTAACTTTTTTCCCCACTAATGTATACAGTGATTCAGGTTGGGTTTTCTTCTCCTTAATTGCATAGTAGGTTATCTCAACTGCAAAAGTATACACTTAATATTTCAAACAGGAGGAATGCAGGTGGATGATCTCAAACATCTTGAACCCTGCTTAGCAAACTGATCTGCATTGGATTCCACACATTTAAATGCAACTGTGAGGGCAAGAAAGCTGTCAGATTTACAGCTGGATTATATTTTTTATAAACTCTTATTTGTACTCAGAGAGTTCAGTATAACAGTTGTTTTCGTTTCACCCTCTCTTGAGAATGCTCACCAAAAAATCACTGGCATAATATTAATGCTTTCCCTGACAAAAGTTTTTGTAGACAAACTTTTTGTGTGGGCAAATTATAGTAAAATTCGGGGCTTCTTTTTATTAAACAGATCAGCAAGCTCAACTGTATGCAAGAAGGTATTCGAGACAGTATACAGATGTTTAGTGATTTTTTTTCTATCTGTGTGTTATGCTGCCTTTGGATTTTGGTGTTCCTCAGTTTGTAGTAATCGGGTTCTGGTGAAAGCAAGCGAAGTGGCTGGACACAATTGAAGATGGAAGATCTGTGTTATTTGTGCATGATATCCTGATATTCTTGGAACATGTCTGTTGAATGAATGGCATCACTCAGGATGTTCTTGTTGCTATAGGTGCAGTTAAGGTGTAGTTTAAAGTTTTTAGAATGTGTTAGATTTTTTTTTTCTGTTTGGTGGTAAGAAGTTATGCATAACTTGTGGTAGTGCACTAAATAAACTTTGTTCAAGTTAGTATCCGGCCACAGAATTTTACAAAAAAAATCCTTTTTTAAAAAATGTGCTGTATATTCTTAGAAAAATGCTTTGTGTAATTTTTTTTTTTTTTTTTTTTTTTTGGTAGCAATATGGAAAATGTATAGCTCTTTCCTATTGTGAGCACAGATGAAGATCAAATTTCACTGTCTTTAATGATGAGTGGTTTAAAACTCATTCAGGTCCCGGTTGTACTATGAGCAGAATTTAATTTTTCCATTATTTAAAAATTGATGTTTTGGAATGGATATAAAACTTGTGTTCCCTTTAGTGTTGAGAAAAGTGTTAACTTAGAAACACACAGTGGTGTAGGAAAAAGCATACATTTCTGTATGTTGAATGTACAAGGCTTTTTATTAAAAAAAAAAAAGAATCAAAAAAACCCCTTAAAAAACAAAACTCCAAACCTGTGCATCTATTTAGGCACGGTATTGCTAGGCTTGCCAGAATTCACCAAAACCAGAACAAAAGCCACTGTATATGATCATTAATTTGATGATTTATGTTGGACAAGCACTCAGATACTAAGTATTTAAAGCTTGTTCCAGAATTAATCAAATATGATGCTGTGTGTGTGCTGGCTAGTTGGTCTGCTGGGACTGCCAGTAGCGAAGGCAGAATTCCACCTGATTTTTCCCCTCACTGAAGGCATGAATTTGAGTTTCTTCCTTTCTGCAAAGCTGCCAGTTTTCAAACAAACTTGTAGGAGCTTTTTTTTTTTTTTTTTTTAACTTGAGACTTTTACACCTCCTTTAAAATACACTTGAAAGTAGTGGGAGGGTATAAATACTTATTAAAGGGACAAATGGAATGCATAAATTGAGTTTAAGAAACTTTAGTTAATTAGACATTCCGGAAAAGTTCAGAATCAACTGTTCTCACATGGAAAATGTGTGAAGATGCATCTGTTTTCTCGAGGGGGGGGCGGTGTTTGCATTTGCTTTAAGAAAGAATTGCTTTTTCCTTTTTTTAAGAAAGAGTTGGTGTTGGTTTTATATATTTGTGTAGTGTATTAAACCATCTTTAATTTGCCTTTCTAAAAACACAAATCTTGAGCAATTATGTTTCTTTAATGCTGCATCTCTATAAATTTTGAGCCCATCAGCTAATTTCAGTAAAGAAATTAGCCAAGGGGCAAGGTCTCAAAGACTTTACATTTTAGCAATGTTTAACAGGCTTTGTTAAACTTGATAGTTTAATTGAGTAAGATCATCTCTTCAGGGGAAAGTTTTGTGTTAATTTAGAAGTTACCTGTGTTTAGCCTGCCAGTTGGCAATCAAACCATTGTCTGTGGGGTAGGAACTAGATGTGAAATGTAGTAGAGGACATGAGAGGTTAGGTGTTTGTGGCTAGCTTTTGGAAGAGAGGGGTAAAATAATAGGCATCTGGGATAGAGGTGGAATGTGACTAATTTAAATGTGGGGGTATGGCTGAAACAATTCAAATTATGGGAAATGGGGCTTTTGTTCTGCTATTTATGGGATAGTGCCTTTAAGAGGAAGGTTAGCAGCTGCCAGTTTTGGTTTACTAAATGAAAATCTTGATACAATAGGTTCTTAAGAAAGTGAAAACTGAGAGAAAAAAGAAGGGGGGGGAAGAAAAAGGTTGAGGGATAAAAGGTAGCTGAGCAGTCTGCTGAGACTGTTGTAAGCTTTTAACTACAGCGATAGAAACTCTTGGGGTGAGATGAGGTTTAGTGATGCATATACAGAAACTCTTCTGCTGTGCCTGCATTTGTGTTTGTATGGGTCTGATTCAACTTTAGGATTGCCCTGATGCCTAGACTGACAGAGTGCATGTAGCAGCAGGGGGCAAGAATGTGCCGGAGTAAGGAGAAGTTAGTTAAGCTATGTAAGAAATACATGTTATCCTCAATATGCGTTATCATAGAATCTTCAAATGATTTGGGTTGGAAGGAACCTTAAAGATCATCTAGTTCCAATACCCCTGCCATGGACAAGGATGCCTTCCACTACACCAGGTTGCTCAAAGCCCCATTCAGCCTGACCTTGAACACTTCCAGGGTTAAGGATAAAGCGCTGTTTTATTGGTATATCATGTATGGTTTAGAGTTTCTTCAGATAATGTGACTTAAATGTTTGTCTTGTGTTAATAGTATAATTCAGTCATACCTCTGCGTGCTGTTGCATGCAATGGTGTATTTAATGTACTGAAGATCTAATAGATTTACCTGTGAAGGTGAGCCATAGTAGTATCATACTAATTTAATAAGCCTGAAGTTATGTGCTTCTTATTACAGGATAAGATTTTTATGGAGTTGATTGAATCTCGAAATAAGTATTTATCTGGTATACCTGTATTTTGTATGTAACGCTGGCTGGAAATGGCTGACGTGAAATATTCTTAACATCAAACTTAATTTTATTTGCTGCAGCACATCTTTTATTATTCAAGAAGATGCTTTGCTATTATCAGGTATTTTCATAGGTGACTTGTACAAAGATCAAGCATAAATATGCTTATGGAATATTCATTGAGGAATTCTTAGAGGCTGTCAAAGTTAGTGCTTTAAAATGCATTTCTCAAAGGAAATTGCATTGTATATCTGTGAAAACATCATTTGGTGATTGATGTGTTTATCGGTATGTTCTCAGAATGTCTTTTTCAGCAGGGTAAACTAACTGAAAAAAATATACAGTAAGTTTTAGAATCTAACCACCCCATAAAACATTAGTGTTTGTTACTGATCCGATCCTCAGAAACTATGACTAATACGTCTATCCAGAGAAATCATTTGTTTTCCTGAAGCTGTTGGGAGGGGATTGATTTCTTCTTTATACTGAAAGCTAGAAATGCAGAAGTCTTTTCTCATGTTAAGTCCTAAGCATGATTTCCCAATGTGGAAAAAATTATAAACTGTTTCACCTACACAGGCCAGGCAAGGGGTTGGGGAAGCAGGGCATACTTAAAAAAAAAAAAAAAAGTGAAGTTTTACAGTGTGGCATGTAATTGTATCACTTGTCAATTCATATTATGTTTAAACCCTTAAGAAAAGCTTCCACCTCCTGTGCTGATGGTGTGCTACTTACTCTCTTTTTACAATACTCTTCTGTCTTTTTATATCAGTCATATTTTTTCTGTTTGTATTTTCTTGACTCTTTAAAAATCTGCCCCATGCAGAATTTATCTCCACCAGCCACCTTGTCATTGATATCCTATCATATTTGTAGATGAGCTAGAAAAGAGATGTGTTCATTCATATCCTTTCTTTTTTCCTTGTCCTCTCCCTTTCCCTTGCCTACGCAATATATGTTCTATACTTCACAATTGACACATTAGTACCCTCTTGTTTATACTTCTTTGGTGTTCCTTTTTGTTCTAATAATTTCTTTTTTTTCCTTTGAAAATTTTCTTCCCTCTTAAGAGTTGAGTTCAGCACTTGTAATTTCTTTCTTCTGTTTCTTCTTCAGAATATCAGTTTCTAAGTTTGCCTCTGTTCCATTTAGGCTTTCCTGAAAGAATGGGCAAAAAAGGAAGTGTCATGAGTTCTGTACTTGGATTTCTTTCAGTTCATTCAGCTGGTTCAAACTGCTGCTTTCCATTTGTTGGAGAAATATTTATTGAAAGGGAATGAATGGTTGGTTATCTTTCTTACAGTGCCTTCTTTAACAGGTTGAAGTCTGGGTATAGGATATCTCCAAGGGTTCAGCAAAAGTATGCTTAAAAAATTGGTTTATGTTGGTAAGGAAGCTCACTTCTGTTGAAAATTTTCTTGTCCTGTTCTCTTTTTTAAAGTACTGTTCTTGTCTTTGTTAAATGGGGCTAAGACCTTCCTGTGTCTCAAACTGTATTTTAAACTGTTTTGCTGGAATAATTGCCAATACCAGATTATTATATTTTATTTATGCTTTGGTATTGGCTAGAGAGCTTGGATTGGATTAGGCCCTTTTGTGCAAGGCACTGTATAAATATTTATTTTAAAAGTCAGTCTCAGAAGAGTTTGCAGTCCCATGAATATTAAAGTTTGTTTACCAAGATGCTATATTGGATCAGGCAAAGACATTTAACAAAGTATTTGTGTTATCTTTCATCTATTATGCTTGTTAGTTCTTCAGACATTTTAAACTGTGCCAGTCTTTAAAAATTAATTAAAACTGTCTTTAGTAGCTGTAATTCATTTAGCTGTTTTCATGTGTGACTTTTAAGATCTGTTTGAATGATTCATGCAAGAATTATGAAATTATTTGACTTAAACCCTCACCAGCTTGTATTCATTGGTAGCTGTTCAGGATAGATGTATCCTGATGTAGGTGTATCAAAGCTTGGAATCCTGTTGGAGGAGGCTGGGTCAGTGGATCACCTCTATGACGGTTACACCTGGGACTTCAGTGAGATATTTTTTTTTTAATTTTTCTTTTTATGAGTTGAATGCAGGGAGAAATTTGACCACTAGCAAATTTTTAAGCAATGTAACTTACTTTGTTTTGCATCTGAGTTAGGACAGCATGAATGTATGCGTAATGGGGATTGCTGAAGAGTTGATTTCTGCTCCTCTCAAAGAATGGCATTTTGGTGTTCCTTTCTCAGGCCTCAACTGCAACACATTTGAGTTCCTTTTCCACAGCATCTGGTGAAGGAAAATAAAATAGATGGTAAGCAGCGGGAGAGAACTGTCATTCAGATTGGAAATTTCTTTTCTCTCCAGCCTCTTGTTTCTAGCAGGTGATGTGTTAGCAATAAAGTTCAGAGCAGATACTTATTTGTTTTGGATTTTAGTTGTTTGGTTTTTGTTTTGGTTTGGTTTTTGGGTTTGTTTTTTTTTTTTCCTCTGCATGGGGTTGAAAAACCCTGTGGTTTCCAAACTGGAAGGAAAATATCAGTTCTCCCAGTAGTGCTTTCATGCCCATATTGTGGAGGGAGAAAAAAAAAATCAATATGGTAATCTGTTACCTTTACTCTTCTGGTGATGTAGGGCTTTTCAAAGCTGTGACTGGTACCAATGTGGCTACATCATTTTGGACACATGCAAGAGTGTCATAGTTCCATAGTGTAGTTCTGTGCCTGCAGAGGTTGCTAGTGTAGCTGCAGTTACATGTGTAAAGTGGTGTTATTTTTCTGGAAGGGCTTCAACCTTGATTTGTTTGAATAGTTTTGCTTTATTGAGGCAAAATATGCCTTTGCTGCCATGAAAGGAATGCTTTAACTCTTTTGTTGGTATTTCTATGTAAATACTCTTGCAGTAATATAACAAAATGGCTTTGAGATAGCGGTCTTAGAGCGAAAAATGAAGGGAAGAATGCATTTGTGAGCATCAGAGGTCGATCTGGTCTGATAGTTTGCTGTGACTGAACAGGGATGATTTCTTTCACTGACATCAGCAGCTGGTCTCTGGTACTTGTTCTGTCTGTGAGCCAGATCACTCTATGTGCTAAGGGTTAGAAAACTACCAGTTTGCTATTTAACCGTCTTGGGTGATTTTACGGAGTGAGATCTAACCCCTTGATGCTGAGGAGCTGTTAAATGAGTTCAGGAGTTTCTCATAGCTTCACACTGAGAGGGATATTTTTGCACTGTAGCAGTGAGAGTGTATGGATTTGCCATCCTCTCCCATTAGTTCACTGATGTGTTTTATAGTATGCTCCTACAAATAGGCTTAGTTTCTGCAAAGCTGAGGTATGGTGAAGAAATACTAGAATTATGAGTTTAATGTTAGTATCGTTGGTGAGGAACACCTCTCATGAAACTGTAGACCTAAGAGCAGTGCTACAGTAGACAAGCAGGAGGACTAGTTCAAGAATTCATCTCTGCCCACTGTGGCACTGCAGCTGTTTACAGGGTCATCAGCTGAATCCCCAAGATGGTGCAAATTTAAAAGCTAGCCCTTCAAAAAGTAGGACAGGAACTAAATGAAGTGACTTCACCACAGAACCTACATATGTGGATTATGCCACTGTGTGAAATCTTCACCAGTGGCCTACCTGCGTGAAAGATGGTGACAGTATTCTTTCTCCTGTTACCTGGAAATAATCAGGGAGGCTTAAATGCATATTTTAATTAGTGAACTTTAAGTGATGGTGCCTATTAAAATCCTAGTACTCTTGTTGTAGTCAATAGAAATGGCCAGGTTTTTCTAAGGTGTTCAGTCGTTAAATGTTGTAGCCCAGTTTTGCAATGGAGTAGAAAATTCAGGTCCTATTGAAACTGGTAAAAGTGTGGCTAGTAGATAAGCATAACTGCAGTGAGGTATGTATGGAAAAAGAAAGATGGAGAGAATCATTCAGAAAAGAGGTGCAGCACTTGTCAATGCTTGAGGAAAGATGTTAAAGTGGGATAGAAAAACAGATGTTTTGTAAAGATATCCCCGTTTCTCCTGTGTACTGCAATTTGAGCTGGTCTAAAGTTAGAGCCTTTTGTAGCCTTTAGTGGTTATGAGAGGAAACTGGCAAATTAAATTATAATCTGTTATTCAGCATATTAGTGAATATAAAGCTTCATTTAAAGATGGATAAATGAAAATTGGTGTGTAAATATTCTTTTTATTTAAATTGCAGATACTGGATGGACTTTGGAGCCTAACAGTAGTTGCCAATATGGCCTGCATGTTCAGATTCTAGGCTGGCAGATACAGCTTTTTCAAGCTAAAGCTTAATGTAGATGTCAGTCTGTTTACATAACACAAGTGTTTAAGCCTTATCTAGGTGTTGAGGTTTGACATTATTTCTTTCTTGGTTGTGTTTATTGTATTGGTTTTGCCTTATTTTTAATTGCCCCTAAATGAATAGTTTTCAGTACATTCCCTGTGGCAGAGAGTATCTTAAAGTCTAAGTACCACCTAATGGCGTTAGCAGAGTGGATGGAGCTACAGGCTTCCTTCCTGTTGAAACTGGCCAAAAGAACAGGCCAAACTATAGCTTGGGTTTCTTCAGAGTAGAGCCAATGGCAACTCTCCGGAATGTTTTTTCCACTCCCCATCAAGGAGTGGGGAAATTCATGCCAATGTAAATGAGGTCTTTAGACCTGCAACTTGACTCAACATAATACAGTTCATATTACAAAAAAACCCCCAAAAAAACCCCAACAAAACAAACAAACAAACGAAAACTTTAGCTAGAAAAATATCCAGAGTTGTACTGCATGGGATTTTGTTAATTAAAAGACAGTTGTCTTCTGGTTTGAAGTTTTTAGGGGTCTTGGAACAAACTAGTATTTCAGCTTTATCTGTGTGACTTTAGGCTGTTGCCTGTTTGTGATAAGGGCAAGTCATCACCTTACACTGCCATGTCAATGAATGTTGCAGAATGCCTTACAGTGGCTGCTCAGACTGGCAAAATTCACTGATTTCAGAAGCACTTTTTCATTTCAGATTTTACTATTGCAGTACAACTTCTCTGGCTCTTGTAGCTTTTCTTGGTGTACATGTATTGACTAAGATTTTTAAATTGATTTGGAAGAAGCCTAGCAGTGCAGCTTTTTTTGCCTTCTGAACTTAAGAATTTATTGCCACTGCTCTGTCGTCCTTCCTGAACCTATTGCGAGAATTAAACTATATGTAATTGGGAGGAATAATACTTTGCTATTCATTTGGGGGTGGGAGGGGAGATTTTGTGATTTTTATCACAAAATTAAAACACAGATTTTTTTTCATACCTTTATTCTTGCCAGCTCCTGTGAAAAGTCTGCACCTGCATTTTTAAATTATGCTTGTTTGTAACCTATGGCTTAGTATTTTTGCGGGACAAGCATTAAAAAATTGGAATGGATGAAAAATTGAATTCTTCTGAAATATGAAGCTAAGTATAATAGTTACTAATACTTTGCCACTTTATTTGCATGACACCATTCATTTTTTCTTTCAGAAGTCTGTCTACTTCTATTAACAGGCCTCTTATCTTTGTTTCAAATGCAAGAAATGTGTTAGTATGTCTAAGTTGTGAAGAGCTATCCAGACTAGCAGAGCTTCCTCTGTGGAGTAGTTTAATGTTTAATTAATTAAGTAAAATAGTATCTTGGTGCTCTCTTTAGTTCCCCAAAAATACCTGATGCCTAGCTATATCTGTGTCAGAAGATAAACACTGGGGCTTAAAGGTGGTTCTTACTTGTATGCGGTAGTTACATTTTCTATGTTTAACTCAAGTTTTAAAGAGAAAGGGAAACAACTGATTTCTTAGTTAAAGGCTATAAGGTGATACTGTATTCAGAAAACATAGGAGAAGGTCAAAACCTGAGTGGGAAGATTGTGTTTAATGAAGGGAATGGAAAATTTTCCAATTATTGGAATTATTGGCAAGTTAATAACAATTTATCATTTTAGTAATTAAAGATTAACCTTTTTTTTTTACTTTTGGCATGTGTTAATGCATCACAATTGGAGGGTTTGTAATTAAAAAGGTTTATTACATTTCATAGTTTAATAATGCATGTATGCCAGTTTCAGAAAGAACTCTTTTTTTTATTTTAGCTGCTAGATGATAGTGTAATCTTGATTTCTAGCTTTTTAAACAGTGGTTTATTTCTGCACTTTTTCTCTGCCCTCCCAACGCTCCCATAGTTTGCAAGGAAAGGCCTTGGAATACAGATGATACAGGGACAGAATCTTAGTTGCAAATGTTCTGGATTTTCTTAACATGGATTTTAGTCTTCTATAAATCTCTCTGCTGTTCTGGGAGTCTTTTCCCAAGCAGTGTGACAAAGTGGAGGAGCTTGTAAGGTTAAAAGCTTTTATTTGCCTTGTGCTGTGAGGCAACTTTTCTGTTTTTCAACTTCCCCTTATTACTTTCCTCATCTGCCTTTTTACAGAGCATCTTATTTTTAACTTTTTGAGTATCTAGTTGTCTTGTTAGTCTGTGTCTCATGTCAGGATCTTTGTAAGGATATGTTTAAAGTAGAAAAGGTAGAAGATAGGTTAATTTATAGAAGGATTGGTGGCCATCTTTTAAAGCTTATAATAGCAGGAAACAACATATAATGAGAAGACTTGAACTATGGAGGCATTTCAGCTGTTCCCGGCTTCCCTCTCCCTTTTCCTTAATGTCCTCTCACTGAATCCTGTGTGGTGTAAAGTACAGAAAAAAGGTTTGGTAGTGTTAGTCTATTACATAGCAGGAAGTGCAGAGATTGCATCTATCTTTTCTTTACAGAAGGTTGGAGAACAAGTAGCATTCTTCCTTCCTTGAAGAAAGTTCATAGACAAATATGGGAAACCTAAGGGGGAAATAGCAAATTTTAAAATTATATATTATCAGTTCCAAGGTAGCAAAACCATATTTTATTCTAGAAAAGTGTGGAAAAATAATTGGGAGGTAAAGGAACAGCTGTTTAGACATCTATTTGTTACTTTTCTCTCTCTGTGTATGAAATATGCTCCTTGAAGAAAAGCAATACAAAACAGATTAGGTTGTGATACCACCATGAGTATTTCTGTTTTGCTCTTGCCTATCAGTGTCTGTTACCTCACCTTGGTGTAGGTTTTTTGCAGATTAATGGATTTTTGTTTTTTTTTTTTTCCCTACGCTGTGAAGTAGGCAGAAAGTAAATGGAAACTAGTCTTGCCCCCAAATGTTGCAACAGTGGTCTTGATTTTTGTCCTTATATATGTTAGTTTGGAACTAATGGAGAAGAGAAAACAACAACTAGTTTCTGTGACCATGCTTATCCCTTCCTTTCCCCTTTTCCCTGCAGCTTTTTTTTTTTGTTTTCCTCCCCTGTTCTTTCGAAGAAGTTCTTAGCCTAGGACCTTCTGCTTGTGTAGCTTCACAGGTGAAGATAACTGTGCTTAGATATAAACTTAAGCTCTGTTAACCTAAAACTATGGCAGCCCAGCTGTAGGCTTCTTCCTATATGGGCGCCCTTCAAATGCAAGAGCCTCAGTTGCCCTTCTTAGACAAGAGGAAGGGCAGGAAAGAAGACTTCCGTGACTATTCTTCTTTATGGTACTGTGTTGAATAGCTGAAGATCTTTCTTTCCTACCTCTTGGTGGTAGCTTCCCTCTTGATGGTGTCCTACCAGTCATTCTGGCACTTTTGCACCTGCTTTCACATCAGGTTAGTTCTTGCATGAGGAAAATAATCTTGAGGCTCAGCCTAAAATTAAGAAAAAGGGACTGTGGTCTAACAGGGAAGATACTCTGTGCTCAGTTTGATGATGCTGTGCTCTGCTTGACAGGGCTGTGCCAGTGAGTCTTCTCCTTATCACAGAATCATAGTATCAACTAGGTTGGAAAGTACCTTTAGGGTCATCAAATCCAACCATTACCCATGACTGCCAAGACCACCACTCAAGTATCACTGAGGGTCTCATCTACACAGTATTTGAATACTTCAGGGAGTGTGATTCCACCACTGCCCTGGGCAGCCTGTTCCAATACCTGATCACCCTCTCTTTGAAGAATTTTTTCCTAATATCCAGTCTAAACCTCCCCTGGCACAACTTGAGGCTGTTGCCTCTTGTCCTATTGCTTATTCCCGGGGAGAAGAGACCAACACCCACCTCACTACAATGTCCTTTCAGGTAGTTGTAGAGAGTGATAAGGCCCCCTCGAGCCTTCTCTTCTCCAGACTAAACAACCCCAGGTTCCCTCAGCCCCTCCTCATCAGACTTGTTCTCCAAACCCTTCACCATCTGTGTTGCCCTTCTGTGGACCTTCTCCAGTGCTTCAATGTCTGTCTTGTAGTGAGGGCCCAGAACTGAGCACAATACTCAAGGTGCAGCCTCACCAGTGCTGAGTGCAGGGGGATGATCGCTGCTCTGGGCCTGCTGGCCACACTATTTCTGACACAGGCCAGGATGCTCTTGGCCTTTTTGGCACAAACTGGCTCATGTTCAGCAGCTGTCAGTCAGCACCTCAGGTCCTTTTCCACCAATCAGCTTTCTAGCCACTCTTCCCCAGGCCTGTAGCATTGCTTGGGGTTGTTGTGGCCCATATGCAGGACCTGGCACTTTACCTTGTTGAGCCCCATACCACTGGTCACAGCCCATTGATCCAGCTTGTCAGATCTCTCTGCAGAGCCTTCCTATCCTTCAGCAGATCAACACTCCCAGCCAACTTGGTGTCATCTGCAAATTTACTGAGGGTGCACCCAATCCGCTCATCCAGATCATCCATGAAGGTGTAAAGCAACACTGGCCCTGACACTAGGCCCTGAGAGGCACCGCTAGTGACCGGTCACCAATGAGAGGTGATACCATTTACCCACCACTCCTTAGGTTCAGCCATCCAGCCAGTTTCCAGCCCAGTGAAGAATCAACTGATCAAGGCCATTAGCAGCCAATTTGTCCAGAAGTGCGCTGTGTCAAATGCTTTACTTAAGTCCAAATAGACAATGTCCAGAGCCTCATCAACCAGGTGGGTCACCTTGTCATAGAAGGGCATCAGGCTGGTCAAGCAGGACCTGCTTCGCGTGAACCCATGCTGACTGGGTCTGCTCCCTCCATTTTCCCACATGTTCTTTATGATCTCACTTAGGATCATCTGCTCTATGATGTTCCCTGGCACTGAGGCAGAGGCGACATTAAGTACCTCAGCCTTTTCCTCATCCTCAGTCACTGGACACTAGCGTTTCCCCTGGTATCCAGTAGAGGATGGCGGTTCTTTTTGGCTCTCCTTTTATTGCTAATATATTTGTAAAAGTACTTTTTATTATCTTTTGTGGCAGTGGCCAGATTTAGTTCTGTCTGTGCCTTCACCTAATCTCTCTACATAACCTATCAACATCCTTGTACTTTTCATGGAGTGACAGTCCCTTCTTCCACAGGTGATAAATTCTATTTTTTTTTTTTCCCCACTGTTCAGTCTTAACACAGTTGTTTCCAATTAGCTGCTAACTTGAGGAAGCAGGTTGCTGTTATTAACCCTTTTTGTGTTACTTCTGTGGAACTTGTATGTCTGTTCCTTCCTCTAACCCTGCAGGCCCACATTGTTTGATTGTAACAGCTGCCAGATACAGTTTTTTGTGGTTGGGCTAGATGTTTAACTTCGTAAATGTTTATTCTAGTGCTAAGGTAATGTAAAATTAGAAGTCTCTTTTAGTGTTGAGTGCAACCTTGTTTTTCTCCCCTCCTCCAAGATTGCCCTCAGGAAAAATTAAGGGTGTGATTTATAGATATGTGTAAGTTGGCTCTGCTCCTTCACACTGGCATTCATCTGTCGCAAAACTAAACTAGCAGAAAATTAACGCTGCTTTCCCCCTCCCTCTGTTTCTTGCTCCATGAACTGACTTGCTGCAGGATCAAATGAGTGCCAGCACTGGCAGCAGGTCACAGCAGGGAGAGGGGGAATGCATGCCTGGGAGCAGGAGGAATGACAGTGGCAGTATTGAATTGTTTTGGAACTGCTTTTTAAGGAGTGGCTGAAATATCCAGCCTTAGTGTCATTGAAACATTATGAGTAAATGATATATTAGTAAACAAGTCAAGTCCCTGACTAAGATGAACAGAATTCATTTTTTGCCAGAGTCTGTCTTTCAGTAGGTATTTACGCAAATGTTGGATTTAACCGTGACACCTTTCCTATCAGTTAAAGAAATTGTTTTGTATTTTATAAAGGGGAGAAGAATTCAAAACAAAATATTCAACCAGCCCAGAAGTAAGTGTGTGTGAGACAACAATTTTGGGCTCCTTGACCAGGAGAGAATAGCATGAGACTGCAGGACAAGGTATCACTGGTCATGCCTTAGGAGAGCAAGAGAGTTGGGTTTGGTACTGCCTTGAGGCTTGTCCTGCTATGCTAATTCCAAGTGTAACTGCAAAAACTCTGAAATGTGGCAAAATGAAAAAAAGAAGAGTTCAATTTTGATTATAAGCATAGCGTGGAAAGTTCAAGCATTTTTCTTTAATAACTGAAGTAGTTTTCTCAGGAAAGTATAGGTAAATGAAGTATAGGAATGCTCAAAACTGAAGAGGTGTTCAGTTTCATCTTCAGATGTATCTTTTAATCATGTGTTTTATTATTACACTATATTTTTAAGCCTGCAGTTCTCAAAAGATGACTTCTTTGAACAAACTGTTGCTTGGAAATTTTCCTCAAGTCCCTAACCAGAAACATTTGCCCTGGTTTTATTGTTGAAGTAAGAGAAACCGGTGACTGATTGCTTTCGCCAGTCATTTTCTACCCCAAAAATACCTTTCCATTTCAAAAATAAGTTTTCTGACTTTTCAGTTTGATACAGGTTTAGACTGTGATGTTTGGCAGTTTTACATGGTATGCTTTAATTCATGTGCAAAATGTTTTCAAATACTGTCAGTGTTTGTTTTCTGACTTGAAGTGATCTGAGCATTTTTAAGTGGTACTGTCTGTAATTAAGCATTTTAATTGAAGCTCTTAAGTAGAAAAAAATACCCTGTATGTGAAAGGTGTATAGAGGAAGATGGAGACTACTTCCTTTGAAAAGCTGGAGAATCTGATTTTGTGCCCAGATATTCTGAACAAACTAGTTTTTGATTAGTAGATTTGTTTAGTCTCTTTTGTGCTTAGGTTTGGGTCTCATGACAGTTCTGATTTAAGGTTGGCTCTTTATTTTTTAAATGAGGGAAAGCAATTGGTAAGTTTTGTCACCAGTGTATTTTTATTGTTGCTGTTTAAAGAAGTGGCAGACTCGTGATTGCAGATATTAGTAAGGGTGAGGTTTTTAAATTTCTTCCCATTTTCTTCAGCAGTTAGGGATAGTGATGTTCCAAGTACCTTCTCTCTGTGAAGGGACTATGATTATATTATTCAGACATTTGCAGTACAATTACTTAGATGTCTTGGTAATGTAATTAAATTATTTGGTTATTCCATATGTATTTATTTTTACTTTTAACATCACACGTGGAGAACAGACATTTGCTGTTATCAGTATTTGAGCAAACGGCGTGTCTGGGACGTCAAACTGTACAACTCTATGTGTGCGCAAAGGTCTTCTATGATAATGTGTTAGGAGACTTTTACTCCTTTTCTCAGTTCTGATCATGTCTGCTTTTTTTGTTGCCTTGACAAAAGCTGCTGAGGCAATTTTCTTTGTGCAGAATGAAATTTAATATGTTAAACACTGCTTGAATTAGAGGGAGAGGCTAAACTTTGAGGTTTAAAATCATGCTGGTGTCTTATATTTTGAAGTCGATAAGAGGTTTTGCAGAGGAGCCAGTAGAATTATCTTTCAAGAGCAGATGAAGTTCCCATGAACTGGATCACCACGTTCTAGTAAGCACATTATGTATTATGGACTGTCCTGGTTTTGGGAGTGAGGGAGCGGTTGTGGCGGATAGTTGCCAGCTAGTTAAACCATGACAGGGACCTTGTAGTTGGAAACAGTACTGGGTAGTATTTATATCAATAACACATAAGGTAAAGGAATACTATAGAGGGTAGTCAAAGATTGGTTTTAGTAGGTGTTACTAATTCACTATCGCCCTCCAAAAGTCTACAGTTTAAACTGAGTGTGCTTTGTGAGGTTTTATAGAATCATAGAATAGCAAGGGCTGATAAGGACCTTAAGATCATCTAGTTCCAACCCTCCTGCCATGGGCAGGGACTCCTCGCACTAAACCATGACACCCAAGGCTCTGTCCAGCCTGGCCTTGAACACTGCCAGGGATGGAGCATTCACAGCTTCCCT
>WYDI02014645.1:0-12828 GCA_009867235.2 Psittacus erithacus
GTGTAGCTGCTGTACTTGCTGGCTCTCACCACCAGCTTCTCTTTTTCTGAGTCCAGATCTTCCTCCTCTGCTTTGCTGGGAAGTGCTGTGTGGTCTCCTGCATCCTCCTGGGGCTCGGGCTCTTGGGGCCCAGCAGGCAGCTGCCAGGGAACGCTCTCGGCCACTGCAGGGCTGGGCTCGGCTGTGACACTTGGCTTCTCTGCCACCTCCTCGCTCTCCTCGGTGGCCGCCTCCTTCTCCCCTCCGCATTCAGTTGGTTTCCAGTTTTTAGCAGTGAATCACAAGAGAAAGCAAAGTGTAGGGATATAAGCAACAGGTAGCTTATGAAGTAATATGCTAACAAATCTGGTAAACCACTTTCTGTGCTAAATGTAGTTAGGCCTGGACAGAAACAATTAGCAAACATTCATTTTGGGGAATTCCTGCTGAATGTCAATATGCATGGCAGCTGAGCACCGCCTGTTCTTGGACACAAATGCTATCACAGTCATTGTTGTCTGTTTCTGGCAGGAGATTATAATGTCTGTTCTGAATCTGCTGGCAATAATCTTATTTTACCAGAATGCTGCATTCCACAAGTTCATAACAGGGTTCTCGACAGCTTTTAGTGCTTGGAGCACTGCTGTACCTCGAAACCTGGCCTCCACCCAGCAGCTCTTATCACAGCCTGTGGAATACCAGAGCGACCTGCACTGAAAGATGGGTTCATTTGAATCTCTGATCACCTGCTGCATTGCCACACCAGTACATGCTGCAGACGTCATGTATCTCTTGTTGGAACTGTGAATTAATCCTAGGTGTGCTTGTCTTCAGGCAGTAAAACCCAGAAGCAGTGCTGAACCAAAGCCATTGGTCTTATTCCGGTTCTATATGTCTTGTCTTAGGAAAAAAGAACCAGAATAGCGTTAATTTTCCTGGTATGGTAGACAAGATGTTTTATGATCTCATCGCTAATCATCTCTCTTGTCCCTAATATGCCTAAAAAGCTGTATTTGTGCTTGTATTTGTGGGGATATCCTACTGTGGTAGAATTCTGTAAAGGTTTCTTGAGAAGTTTTGCTGATACATCAGTGCTCGATATATGTTTTGCACTCTAAGTCCCACATGCAGGGTCTCAACCTCACCAAAAAGAGGAAAGAACGTAACTTTGCCAGCTGCGTAGCTCGTGTTTGTGATACAGCACAGGTATGTCTTCAGATAGCTTGAATGCAGGAAAATCCAGTGCAGGATGATATTAATGTTTACATTTTCAGTAGCGTACTGAGGTTGTCCGGTATTCCAGAGGCTGGCATGCAAATCAGGTGATGCAAAATCCTAAAAGAAGATGCCAAAGTAAATTTTTATTATGGTTAGTGTTTCTCTTGACAGGAGCTTGACTTTGAACCTAAGGGCATCCCATGTTAAAGCAGACATTAATTGTCAGCCTGCCACATCAGCATGTACCACAGAAACCACTGCACTGATTGAGATGGGCACTGTGTGTCTTCACACCTGGAGTATGTTCACAAAGTGCCTGACAAATATGTGTCCAGGATGAAAAGAGGCCGGGTGTCTTGAAAGCATTTTGATAGCTCTGTGGTCTGGAGGAGCTTGTCAATTCATCTGTTTCTTAGTCCCAGTTTACCTTTCTTTAACTGAATTATGAGATATGAGAATATTCTGGTTTTTGACCTGCTTTTTGGTTTCATGAAGGACAAAATATCCTAACAGGTGTGACTAGCATGACCTTAGTGCTTGGATATGAAATGGGCAATTAGAGTAAGTAAACTATAAAATATTCATAGCACATGATACTTTTGTGATTCCCTGGCAGATTGATAGCTTCAGTCAGGCTGAGGGGACTGGCTGCCAAAGATTTATATTGGCTAGTGAAAAGCACTCATAATAATAGGCCCTTCTGGTAAAAATGACAAAATCTGGAGATCAAAGCACGTAAAACAAGAAGTGAAATAAAAATTACTCTTTTGTGACTCTATTCTGTCCTAGGTGGGACAAGCTAGTCCAGCATGCTAAAATACCTGGCAGATGGTTGGTTGCTTTGGCCCGTGTAACACTGCATTAAGAGAAGGGGAAAAACCTCTTCTTTTAAAATGAATTTCTGATGAGGAGTAACTGGCAGAAAGGTTATAAGGTTACGGCAAAAAGCACTTCACAGAACTTGACCTCACTAAAGAGTTAGTTTAAGTTGCATATACTCAAGCTAATGCCCCTCAAGTTAATGTGGCTTGAATGAGGAAAGCCACCCTGTGAATTAACACCAGAGCAATACAGACTAGCTGTGTTTGTAGCTTATGTGATTCCTGAGCTGATTTCCACTGATGGACCAGCTCATTCCAGTTAAAAGTGTAACTATTCTCGAATGAGAGTTATTTTTTCCATGAATCGGATCTGAGTTATCAGCAGTACATAAGTTAACTGAAGCTAACTTTACAGTGAAAAAAAGGTCACGCACATCTTCATGATCTGGTGCTTTCACATAAGTCAGTGACCAAAAACACGGAGCTGCTGATACATTGACTGAAGAATCTGACCAAGGGTGAAAAGCATGAAGCTGAAACAATTAATGAAGTTCACTGATTTAGAAAAGAATATCCTGCCTCCCTGGAAGGTTTTGGCTCTTGACTTTGTTAAAGATCAGATCACTTATTTTGTTCTGTAGAGATATTTTGAAGACTTTGGCTTTAAGACCTGATGACATTCTCTGGCTGAGAAGTATGAAGAGCTCTGAAGAAATCTCAGGCTCCTATATGGCTCTCCTCAATAGTCCCACAAAGTCTCCATCCAGTTCCCAGCTCGCTTCACAGGCTGGGAGTTGTATCAACTCTGCCTGTGGCTGGAGGCAGATCTTGGGTAGGATTTTCCCATTGAAGTTTGCATGTTTCTTCCTTTTGATGAGGGCATTTATGCTGGGAAAGTTAGCAAATAGGACATAATCCTCACCCTAAAGTTCCCAGGAGGTTTGCTCAAGTAAAAGCAAGAAGGCACAGCTTTAGTTCTGCAGATATGCTTGTGCTTATATTAGGTACAATGGAAAGATATGCTTAAATAATAGAATGGCTGTCACTGAAGTGACAAAAGACAGGTGTATGGCACAAAGGGGGAACTAGCTAGCAAGCTATTAGCTAATGCTGTAAAAATACAAAACAAGGGCACTGCTGAGGCATTGAAGGACAGTGTTACTTTGCATTTCTTTCTCTGCCAATATTTGTTACAGTCTTGGTGTCTACTGAGGAGTAGTAGCTGAATATTTAAATTCTCTTTAAAAATCATTTATGGAAGGATATAAATTGAAAAATATTTGCCTATGAAGGTGGAATAACTTATTTGAATGCAGTCGTGTCTCTAGAGTAAATACTCAGGCAGTTGTTTGAAATGTGTATCAATTTGCTCAATAGCTACTCAAGTCTGACTGTTAAAGGCAAGTTTACAAGCAGATTAAGGGCACTGCTTTATAAATTAGACTTCAAATGGATGCAAAAAGGACAGAAGGGAACCTCCCTTGTTGAATTTCCACGTTCAACTTCATCCAAGACAGGCCAAGTTTCCACGTCAGTTCAGTTCAAAGAGAGGATCATAAGCTTTTTTTGTAATGACTAGATACCAAAGCTATTTCATGTGCAAGGTCATAAGGTTTCCTTCTTTCTGAAGTACTGAGAAGCTGTGTCTGTGCTCAGGACAACATGGGGACCACAGCTTGCTTTAATCCAGCTAGTGATTTAGCCTTTCATTTCCTTGTTCTCTCTTTTCTTTTGTATGCCTTCAAATATTAAGTAACAATTGTATTTTATATCCTTAAAAAAAACTGTCATGGTTCTGTGTGAGGGTTAGAAAATCTAGGAGGAAGAGAAATACAGCCAAAGCTAATCACTAAGGTCTGTCAGTTTTCTCCTGTTGTCACTATTTCAGTTGAGGACAAGGGCTTTTTGTTTGCCTAGGAAGATTTCATTTCATTTTGGATTAAAATATTTTCACTTGGAAAGGTTTAACATTATTTCTATGTAAAAGCCTCTTATACCAACACAACCACATCCCATTCAGGTAGAATGTAGTTAGTTTAGACCCACTGATTTAGCTACTTTAATATGTACAGCCATCAATGATGTGCATAAATACCTTAAATGCTGATCTTAGATAAGAGCTGAGCTTTGGTCAGCTACACATGCACAGATCTGATGGCAGTGCCAGTAAACACAAGAGAAGTGTTTCCACTTGCACCTTATTTTACTGGCAGTAAAATCTGATGATCCATGGATACCTCATTTCCAGTATGCAAAGTTACCTTTCTACTCTGCATTATCTTTGATGTCCTTACTCAGAAGAATGAAAATTTGAAAAACTACAATTTTCCTCCAGCTGTGTCTTAAATCTATAGCTATGGAGCTAGCATACTGGCAAAGACTTTGCTGTTGGCCACTTTGTGATTTAATTCTTTTAGTTAGTGCTTAGGTAGTGGAATGGTTTTATCACTGTTAGAACCTTGGTTTAAAGAATAAGAAGTATATTTTGGTTGATGAGGTTACAAAAACATTTGCTACCTTTTGAAAGTGATATGGTAAACCATTTAAGGGATTTCTATCCCCAGTGCAGAGCAATATGGTGCAAACTGCAGCTGAATGCCCAGATCAGATCATATGACAACCTCAGTGCATTTTCAAGTTCTTCATGTGCAGTTTGTACAGCTGACAACCCCCCCATTGATGATTGTGCACTAAAACACACAGAATCCATATGCTGTGTATCAAGAAGCTGATACCACAACCATTGCCCACAAGTGCACTTTCTATGTCTCTTGCCTTGAATAGCCTCATACTGAGGGACCATAAACACACGTGAAACAGTCCTGGAGATGTCAGATCTCATCTCACTTGTACTCAGTACCCTTTGGTATCAGTTATTACACTTCTGGAAAGCTCAAATTTCTCCCCATTTTTTAAGGAATCTGGTTTTATTTCTTTCTTTTTACATATTTCAGGATGCATGAGACTAGGTGACCGTAATCTGGCAATTGTAGAGATCAGGTAGTTAATTTTCAGTACTTCCTTACCCTATTGTCTGTTGTCCCTTTAAGAACTTCCCCTTCTCATGAGCTATTGTCCGAGAAGGAAGATAACTCCTGTAATTTGGAGTAGTGGAAATTGAGAGCATGAAACTCTAGGGCAAATAGTTCTCCAGCATCATTTTCTGGTCTGGAAGAAGGTAGGGCTCCAGTGCTCTGCTCTAAGCCTCTGGGTTTTTTCAGAATATATTTACCAGTTGAAATGCAAGATGGATTTCTGTGCTAGGTCTTTTAGATTGGTTTTTTCTTCTCTTTGTGGGACAAATACTTTTGTATTACATTTCATCTGTCCTGTAAGAATTACCACTGGTTGGCAGGAGAATCTCATTATCATTTCAGAGTGCTTTCACAGGGTTCCTTATGTTACTTATTGATCTTCTGCAGGTGGCTGTTGTAATTTGGAAGCATGGCAAAGTGTCAAAAGGTTCACTTGCTTTATATCTGCTCTTGCAGGCCTACAGCTTGTGTTTCATTTTGAGAGCAGGAGCTCTCAATGTCCTTTTTAGCATTTTACAGCAACCTAGCAAGCCGGTAGAGTAAAACTCAATTAACACATAAACTTTTTTCTTTTACAAAACCGATTACAAAAGACTAGTACAATCAACAAATCAAATTTGCAGTTGGAGTCATATTGATTTTGCTTAGTTGATTAAATTGATATTTTAATGAATTAGTATCAGTGTGAAATTAAATCAACAGCATCCAGTTGTAGATGGAAGGAAGATTCAAATTATGAAGCTGAGCAGCATAACCACAGAAGTGCAAGGAATTTAACCAACTCTCCAGCCCTTCAAGGCACAGCTGTGCCAATCAATTTGCTTCATTACTTGTTCTTTTTCTTTTCTTTTCTTCAACCCCCCCCCCAACTTGTTTTTCTGTACAGAAGGTGGGATTCACAGTGCCCCCTTAAAATATGTTTACAGTGTAAATGTTGATGTAGCCAAGCTTCTCAGCGCCTTTTTAGTTCATAGAGAGTAATAAGCACTTGTAGGGTGCAAATAATTGCATTCTAAATTACATGTTTAAAAGTAATCACATAAATCATACCTTACAAGGTTTTATTTCTCTTCATTGACTGTAAAGAAAGTGCAGGATACTAACATGGCTGTAGACATCTGCATTGTAGATATCAAATATTAGGTGGGAATTATCTTATCAAAATAGCTCAATTTCTTTTTTCCAGAAGATTAGTTTCACACAAACATGCCCTAGCTGTCTCCAGTGAAGCATGCTTACTGAAGGTAATATTTGCTAAAATATAGATATTGAAGTGTTAGCACTGTTATACCCACAAATGTGTATTCACATATTGAGAAGTGTTGCAGCAAGATTAGTAATAAGGAGGCAGAAAATTGCACTGCAATAAAATACAGGGGGGAAAAAAAAAAAAAAGGAAAAAGTAGAGAAAAAAGAAAAAGCTCCCATGCTTGCATGGGATTGAGCTCTTCACAAGTAGTAACACAGATGGGTGGGGTTGCAAGTATGTCTGGTTTGAAAATCAGGCTCGTTTTCTTAATGCTGGCCGCTTTTAGTCATAGAGGTCTAGAAGAAATTCACCATCTCTGGAGCATAGTTAAGACGTTTATGGTTGCAATCCCATGTTTCCTTCTCAAAGAGGAGCAATTCTAAGTATATCTCATATGATCTGGTAAGGTGGCCTAATTTGGAGTAAGAGCTATGACTAGAAAGAATTTAGTTTGCTTTCTTTTCTCTGCAAATTAGGTATCATACACTGGTTTTTAAATTCATAGAAATGCATTCCAACAACTGTAATATTCAAATAAGTAAGAAAAGATAGCCTTATGAGTAGGAATTTGCAAGAACTACTCCATCCTGCATGGGGGAGGACAGTGAGAGTGTCTGTGAGTTCAATTTCTTTAATTTTCTCTGGGTTTGGTATAGCCAGTAACTTTTCCACCCTCTGGTCACTTACGCAGTTACCTTTTCCATTTATCACTGTTTTGTAAATGGGGACTCTGATAGTTTCCTGATGCCTTATAAAGCAGCAGAAACTTCCCTCTGAGAGGGCAGCCTCATCAGTGCTGGCACCCTGGAAGAAGTTCCTGTGGGAGCCCACGCCTTAGTGAGTCAATCCAGTGCCTCAGATCCTTCAGAAACCACACTGTTCTAGTTTCTTTGCTCATGAAGCTATGTGTTTGAGGCATTTCCCTTTGTGCTAAGGATTCATCTATACATCAGGGCCACCCAGCAGGAACATGAGGTGTAAAGGGAGAGGCCTCTGGTTGATACCTTCCCCATCACAGCAGGAGCCCTCGTATACAGCAGTGATTCTAGCAGAAAAATAAATTTGGTTGATTCCTGTTATGTGACGTGATGCATTGACTGTCAGCTGTATTGGCAGAAGGCTTCAGCAGTTCAGCTGTGGAAGGGAAGGCTTACAAGCTGTATCAGTATTTTGTCAAATCTCAAATTACTAGAATAACTATATGTAAACTCTCAGATACGTTTAGAAGCTCAGGAGTAAATATTCATCACTTCTAAGATTGAGGAATCTAGTCATTTTTTATTAAAGATATACGCCTGAACTCCAGCTCTTTCTTATCTGGTATAATAACTTTGTAAAAGATTCTGAATAGGAGGTTCTCATTCATTTTGTTAACTCACTCTCTCTGATACAACCATCCTTTGTGGAGGATGCTTACATTTTCTTGTCTGTCATTCAGCTGGTCAGCAGATAGCCTTCTTATCCTAGTATTCTCCAAAATTTTCCAAATAGAACTTATCCTTATCTAAATTGGATACTCCAAATGCTGCTCTGAAATCTTTCCTTCATGTAGCTGAGAGCTAGTGGCAACACCTGCTTGCTGAAGCTTTTTTTTCCCTCTCAAAAAAAAAAAAAAAAAGCAATCCAGAGGAAAAAAATATGAAGAAAAATAAGGCAGCATTGGAATCCTTCAGAACTGCAGTATAATGCAATTTACATATACAAGCTTTGTTTAAAAGAGTATTACTATTGTAACCTAAGGCAGTGAAAGCAAGGAAACCATAGGACAGGATTAAATACCAAATGAGTATGCACAGTGGGTAATGCTAAGCAGGTTTTCCATCATTCCTGGCCATTGGAGATTTGTTCATTAATAGATTTAGGCTTAATGCTAAATCGTAAGATTTATGGTTTGTATTGGAATGCTTCAGTTTTAATTTGTTTTACAAGTCTCACCTAAATGTAAGACAATTGGGACCAAAACTGACTTCCAACAAAGAAACTCTTATCTGCCTGCTTCACTAGCACTACAACGCTGCTCTGAATTTGCAGAATGCTCCTCTGTCATGTTTGTTTTCCTCTTGTGAAGCTGAGGTCACATTATACCTCTGTTGAGTCATGTCGCAAGGAAATGTAGCAGTTTTTACAGTCAATTAAAGACCCAAATACAGTAGGATTTCTGAGAATGACAAAGAGCTCCTTCTTAATTAAAGGAAAACCTCCTGTTGTGTTTCTTATTTTTAAAATTAAGTCCTTTTTTATGCCAAAAAAGTAGGGAAAACAAACACTAATGTATTGGAAGCTAATAAATGTGATATACATACTCTACTCACCTTAATTAGAAAACTGTAAACTCATAAAAGCAAAGCCCCAAAACCAACAAAGGATTGTCAACAGAGGAAAAAGTATATTTTCTGAAGGTATATTTGCATGTCCTGTGTAAGTACTGTACATGTACAGTGTAGTACAGTATATCATGGGACTTTCGATTTTTACACTATGGTCATTGCAGGTGTAAACTTGCCATTCATAGTCAGGCAGCTACATTGAGGTCCTAGATCCTGAACAAGTCTGGTTTATGGTATGCTTGCATATGCATAGGGGGCAAGCGCAGGACACAGGGAAGTCTTTAGCCCTGTTGAGACCAGTCCTTGCATCCCTCTCCATGGCAATATGTAGCATGCTCTTCTCCTAGTCATACACCCGGGCAGAGCTGTATGCAGCACCCAGAGCAGCAGATGTACACAGCCACACCACTGCAGTGGTCTGAAGATGGAGTGTTCTTTTTATTGGGGGATTTTTTATTTATTTTATGATTTTTAACTTTTACTTTTTTTGTTGTTAATTTAAAACTTTTCATCAGAAGTTTCTTTCTGACTAAAAGAAATTAACTTTTCTATTCATAAGATTAAAATACCATTGCTTCGAAAGACTGAGAGTTAAGACTACCACCAAATTAAAAGAGTAGCATCAAACTAAAATTACAAGCTGTGATTAAATTGTGGGATCATTAGGGTGATCATTTAGCATTGCATTGAAAGTATAATAATTTTCACCTTGAAAGTTCACATGAGGAATTAAGAAGCTGAACTGAACATGTGTTAGACTGTAGATATCTAGTCTTTGTAAGCATTACTGTATGCTCTCCCTTTACACGCTTTTCTACCTTGTATTCCTATGTAGGGCTGAATGGAAACCTTACAAAGAAAATCTCGTAATGGAATGTTTGTTTCTCTCTACCAGTGTACCGTTCTATTCCCTTTCATTATAGCTTTACACTGCAGTATCTCCGAGTGTTTGTTTTTCAGATTATTGAAGCTTTAGAAAAAAAACTAAACAGGTCAGAAAAAATTAAAAAAAAAAAAAATTAACAAAGGCTGATTTTTTGGTTGTTTGGGGTTTTTTTTGCCTTTCTAATGACAAAAAAAAAAAATTATTTGAGGTTATTTCAAGCTGGTCACAAAGACTGCAAATTGTATTCACAGAACAAATAAGCTTTAACATAGGATGGCTGTAACGTACTCTTCTGTGTTTACAAGCCAGCCTGCAGAGCATGCTGTCACTTGGGAAATTTCTACCTGTTGTTTCATTAACAAGCAAGGGAATAAGAGATCATTGCAAGAAGAGGAGGAATTATTCAGAAAAGGTTATAGGTAAGACTTCCAATTAACTCAGCTAGCACAGGTATTATTGAAATTTTGAACTTTTTGGTAGTATTCCCCATTATTAGACTTACACATAGAGTATCAATATTCAGACTTCTTCACAGTGTGTTATCAGATACAGTTTTTGCTAGGTAGTAGCTAGCTTAATCTCTATAATGAGGTTTCCTGTTAGTGTACTGTCCACAAGACCTTGCCTTTGACCAGTTTGTTGGGCAGTATGGTGCTTGCCCCTCTTGGCACAAGAATGTATACATGGGCTTTTTATTGACTATTATCTAGTAATCATAGTTTTCAAAGCATTAGTTTGTGTAGCTTAACCAAAGTATGCAATGTCACCCAATCAACATTTTCATTTCTATGCCCAAATTCATACTTGCCTCACATTTTTCCTTCTACAGAAAGATGTCTAGTATCTGCAGTCATTACTGATGCTGTTTCTTAACATGCTTTTCCATTTTCTATTCCGGTATAAGGCTGAGCAGAAACTTCTAAAAAAGATCTCTTAATGAAATGTTTATTTCTCTTTACCTGTCTGTCTGTATTCTCATGTTATGGCTTTAACACATAGTATCTCTGAGCTAAGTGTATTCCCTTTCTTTGGCCCTGGTGTTCCTTGGACTCTTCCAGAAGACTTCTCCATGACTCAGTTCACATAAACAGCAGGAAAAAGCCTCTTCTGGATGTAGTTTCAAGGTATGGCTTGATCCCAACTGACCAGTTTGGTATTGCTCAGATGCATATTAGCAAAATATGGCAAAATAGGAAGATATAAGCATTTATCCCAAGCCCATCTGGAAGAAAATTGAGATAGTCCAAATATCTAATGTAAAAATATTCTGAATTCACCTTACACTTTCACAAATACAGCTCAGAATAATACTAAGAGCCTGTCTCAGCATTTGTTGTTGTCCCCTAAACTTTTAAAAATAAGCTTGGTCCTCAAGGCTTAGAAAATTGCATGCCACTGATTTAGGCAGTTTAGAAATATACAAACATACACCTCTGGAGCTGTAAAACATTGCCTCTAAAGCTCTTAATGCTACTCCCTAGAATCAATGTTTCATTTCCCAAGCTCTCTAGTAACTGGTATATTTTTTTACTAACCTGGAGTGATGCAGATTGCTCATAAAATACCAGCTGCTTTAATGTCTCTCTTGATAAGGTTATCTTATGTGGGAAAACATTGTGATTCAGTAGTAATCTTAAAAAAAAAGGTCAAATTAATAAACAGCAATAACGAAAAAGAAACACAATATGTTGAAAAGAAAAAAAGAATTGTCCTTCAGAACATGGGCATGGTTTAGATATGCAGCTTTGGACAATAAACATTGCATACTTGTGCTTGTTTACATTGCGTGCAGTTATACCCATCTCTGGGATTTTACCCGGTATGTAGACCTGCACCATGAATATATTCTGAACCCTGTAGCAACATGCAGTTTCCTTTCTTTTTAGAAAGGCTCTAGAGACCTAGAGAGGCATCAGCCTTAGGCAGTGCTGGGTTGTGGTACTTTTGCTACTCATAGCACCTTTCTGCTTGTGAATCCGGTCATCACAGCAAACAGGAGAAAAGAATCGTGCTCTTGCTATTAAATTTAAGGGGATATTGTAACATACTGTAAGCATTCACCAACATACATATGCCTATATGAGAAATAATATATATCTAACATACTTTCAGATTCTTTTACCAGGGAAGCAAATTGTGAAACTTAATCAAAAACTGATTGAAGAAAGTGCTAGGCTGTCTCTGATAAAATCCACTTTTTGTGTGTTAAGGCAGCAGTGTCAGTCTGACTCCCAGCTGACAATTATTTTTACAAGCTTGACGCACAAAAGAAATTGATGGTTTTGTAATCTGAACATCATTACTTTCAGGATCTGATAAGAAGATAATAGAAGTTAACCTGAATAAGAAATAGGCAGATTTCGGCATACTTCCAGGTTAATGTAAGGACTGTCACGTTGCTGTAATATTTTCCTTTGGTCTGCCAAAAAGTTGGCTACCTTGTGCTAGTTAAAGTGATTTAAAGACTACACTTTTTCTTTTTTTTTTTTTTTTAAACTCAAAAGACTTTAAAGTAAAGCTTTGAGACACTTATCAGCGTATTTGTTTTTTTAGTGAATATTGCACAATAAGCTACATCTTATATCCGCTGATATTCTTTCAGAATTCATACAAGCACTCTACCACTGTAGAGTGGTATTATATATTATATTCATAGAAACACTCTAGAAGAGGTTGTTCACCAATAGGCCTGTTTTACCAGGACAAAGAGAAATGTAAATATAATGTATCTTATGGCAAAATTGGCTCTTGACACAGCTGGTTTATTTTGTACCTAGAAAAAAACACTGATATTGCACATAGCATTCTACCATTACCAAAAGTGTGGGGGGAAAGCAATCCCTGTTCAGTTTTTACGTTGTATTTTGCCAGTGTGCTAGACATGTTCAGAAGCTTATCTGTTAAACAGCTATGGAGAATCATTCAACTTTGAAGCGTTCATTTGTATCACAGTCACATTCATTCACTTGGACATTGCAAATCAGTAACTGGGAATGATTTGGGGAACATTGTGATTGAACAGTCTCTCAGAATATAAACCTTAATGAAGTGGATATTGTGTACATTTTGTTAAGTTGGCTAGATTCACATGTTTAATTCTAGCTGCGATTTGCTGCTAGGTGTGTCCTTTTAGTGATTCAGATTTCTGTGGGCATTTTTTTAAACTCTTGTTTAGGCAGAATTAGTTTTGAAATAAAGGACTTTCCGTATGTGAAAATTATGGCACTTCTCAATACAACGTTGTCATGGGTTCAGCAGTAGCAGTCATTTTTTCTCCTTCTTAGTGGCTGGTGCAGCACTGTGTTTCTAACTT
>WYDI02014645.1:12928-24570 GCA_009867235.2 Psittacus erithacus
CTCCGTCCAAACACTCATTACACACCACGCAGCGGAAGCAGCCAGGATGGTATGACTTTCCAAGGGCCTGTAAGATCATTTCCATTATGAGGTGTCCACAAACAAAGCACTTGTCCGCTGTTTGCTGAAAACCTGAATGACTTTGTTTCTCTAAGTTCATTCTGTGTTATTTATATCTTCCAGCAAAGATGCAGAGCTTGTATCCAATAGCTGTGGTTGAACTGTAGTATAGATTTTTAGAAAAGCCTCAATCTTGACTTGACATCACTGGCAAAATGTAGCACTTTTTTTTTCAGTAGTTGATTACCCTCCTTGGTTAAAATTAAATACCTTTCTGAATTTTTTTATATTCAGCTTTCAGACGCTGGACCTTTGGTAATTAGGCAGGAGATAAACTCTTCTACTGTCAAATTTCCGCTTCTCATATTAGATGTGAGACTATGATCAAGTCTCAAACCCTTAACCTTCTCTTTGATAAGCTAAGTAGATTAACCTTCTGGAGTCTTTCGCTAGAAGGCATGTCTTCTAATTCTTTAATCATCCCTTAAGCTCTGTTATGAGCCTTGTCCAGTTCCTTTTGAAGTTTGGATGCTTGAAACAAGCACAGTGATCCAGCCACAGTTACACTGGTGCAAAACGTAAGAATAATATACAGTACTTCCATCCCCCACAGTCAACTTTTCTGAGTAAACTGGGAGTTGGCCTGCTTCATTTTATACAGATGAAACACAGAGACACCATCTTACCTTTGAGACTTACTGTCTTTTTGCCTTGCTACGTCCATGGTAGCATTCTGATTCCAATTCATAGTGCTGCTTTTCAGCAGACTTGCTAGAAAGGGGCATGATGGGTTTGTCATTCTTCAATTTAGCTTTCACATACAGCTCCCCACTCTGTACAACACATAAGATTTTTTCCTTTGATGATGGTCCATTCTAGAGCAGATGTGTAATCAGCTGTGGCAGTGAATTGACATTTTTAATAGCCACATTGAGCTTCCCTCTAGTAGCAGGATGTGTGTTAGCTAAGAAAAGGCAGCACCCTAAGGTGTTTGTGGCTTTGCTCAGGAATCCCAATGTGTTCCTGGGTTGGGAAAGCAGGAAAACAGAATAGCTGTGTGTTGGTCCTCTGTCAGCCTCTGTCATCCTAAAATGGAAGAGTGGCTAAATCAACACCTGGACAGCAGACAGAAATTGACCAAAGTTGATACTTTTATTTTCTTTCTAAGTTCTTAACAGCTGTAAGTAAGTGCTTCATGGTGCTTTTTTCCAATATCACCTATTTTGTAATCTTTTCTGTTCCCATAGTGTTCTTACCACCCATAGATTTGTTAGTGTGGAGGCTTATTTAAGATACACAGTTCAATTCCTGTTCTTGCCATTTGACCCCATTCTGGTTTGGCCAGATTCCCAAGTCTGAGAGTGAAATCAAAGTTTGATGAAGTCAGAAGATACTCTGTTGTGCCAGGGCCAGGCTCTTCCTTCAGGCTTTTCCTGCAAGCTCTTAAAAGAAAGGCATTTAAGTAGCCAGCTGCCTATGGCTCACTACTTACATATTTTTCCTGTGCATTTTTAAATTGAAGGTAATATTTCAAGTGTAGACTACTTGTTTTGACCCTTACACTGCTCCCTGCTTTCAGGGAAGTGGTGTCACTCAGTTCAGTGTAAAGACCAAGTGTACTATAGAGTATTTTACTATTTGTTGATAAATAGGGTGTGTGGTTGCATACAGAGAACTCGCGGAAGGTCAGTCGTTGGCTTCATTCACTAACAAAGAGTTGTCCTCATTGGAAGGGAAGGAGAGGCTAGCTTGCATTGGGCTTACATAAATCTGACGTATAGAATAACTTCTCCAAAGCTAATGTGTGCATGTAGGATGAAATTAAGAAAAAAAAACAAAACAGCCCAAATTGTATACATTATGACTAGATGAGGGATATTATAGATAGTTTGGTTAGAAGATGTGTTGTGGTAGGACTTACTTTAATGCAGGAAAGTAAAGCTTTCTTTTCATTCAAAAATGTTCATTGAGCTTCTAACATGTACCTCAGGTTTTCTACAAACACATACAAATGACCTTTTATGTTTTGTGAAAATGCATTCTTGTTTTAAGGTTGAATAGTATCCATGATGGAAAACTTAACAGAAATCAAACAATCACCAGAACCAGAAAGCTGAAAAACGCAGTTGCAGATATAGGTCTCAAGTGTATTTTTTTTTTGTCAAGCTTGCAATGACTTTCAGAATGAATGAGTGAATCTGTGACCAATAGCACACACAAAGGGAATAGACACCAGTTTTTCAGATGTATTATGGAAGGATAACAAGAAATGCTGTGGAAGTTTCAGCAGTAAGAGGTAATGTTAAGCGTGCTATTTTTTCCTCATTCTCATTTCTATATATGGACCATGTTCTCATTTACTGTACATCTTAGACATATTATGTGTTTCAGGAAAGCATCCGCTTGCCTTGGTTTCCTTGCCACTTTTCATTAGCAATAAAATAGCAATATTTCTGGGTATTTCGTTTTATGGTTTTCTTCTCTCAGTAGTAGTCTCTTAAGAGAAAGCAAACAGTGAAAAAGCTAACAGTGTTCATCAACTCTGTATGGGTTAAAATTAGTATTTGCAAATGGGAATGGTCAGTAATTTCACAGAAAAAAGTCCACATGTGATAATGACCTGTTTATTAAGCATCTGGTTATGAAATCGTGCAATCTTTGTATTTTAAGATTATTTTGTGGTTCAGAAACATGTCATAATTAGTGCTGCTATTAGAACTTATACTGTCACATTTGTTAAATACTCCAGCAAGGGGCAGTGCAGGACACAGAAATCTGTCTTCACAGTAAATCAAGTCCCCTCTAGAGAAGTTTAAATCATGTTTATTTTAGTTATTCTTTGTGTTTATCATAGAAGTTCAAGCAAACACTCTTCTGTTATTGGTCTATATGCGATTTCTGAGATGTTGTTAAACAGACAAAAAACCTGTCCTAAAGGCAATATCATCCTTTAGTAATTCTAATATATATTAATATATTAGAGTAATGTATATTAAGCATGTCTAAGTCCAGAACTGGAACACAAGGTTAGGGCTACAGAATCAGACCTGCCACATTTTTTCTTTCAAAAAACAACTATATGAAATTTTTTTCAGTATTCTTGCAGATAGATGAAATTAATAACACATCCTGTCTATATATCCTGCTACAAGCAGTGGACAGGCAATGATTTGCTGCTTTATGCAAGTCAATAGAAAATGCCAATCAGACCAAAATTTCATTCAGAATCATTTGTGGCACTAAAGAAGACCTGCAAATAAATTTTTCGTTGTACAAAGGTATTTTCTATAATGGAAAGAATTTCTCCTTGTTCTTACCCCTTGCAGTCCGTTCATGTCAGTGGGGCAAAACAGAGTATAAAAGCATGGATAAGGTTTGTGTGGGGTGTTTTGCATTTCATCTTACATTTACCTCCTGATTTTCTTAAAGCAATTATTAACTCGATGATTGCTCGTGAATTTTGAAATATATGTGTCACATAATCAGAACTCTATTTCTCTGTTAAATTCTGAGCTTGGCAAAGCCATTTTTTGAGAGCAGCAGCCTATTTGCTAATGGTGCAGCAGTCTATGAAATGTCATCAGATCAAAAAGATGAAACAGAGAAATGTAAGTATGTTCTGAGGTAAATTGGACATGCTGTTTGAAATAGCTTAGATAAATTCACCTTGTCAGAACCAGTATGTCACTGACCTGGGAATCTAATTCTAGTTGGCTTCTATATATTTAGTTATATTTATTTTACTTAATTCTACTGTATGAATTAAATTTTGTGAGGATTCTGCATTTCTCCAGCTTGAGTTAGCCTTATCTTTTTTTAACCCAGGAGTTTGCATTTTCCATTTGAGAAATGCAAGTGGATGGGCTGATGTGAGTTCAGTGTAGTTCTAGGAGTGACAAACCTAGGTGCCTAGGGTTTTTTGAGGATGTGCAAGAAAATATTCGGGTTTTCTACACCAATTGTTTGGAAATTTAAGATAAAAATAATTAGTCTGTCAAGATTAGCTGTGTGATAACTATGCCCAACCTCCTGTTCCTCATTATAATTCACCTGTTTTAATTAAATGCTTCACAATATTTAGTTTTCAATAAGAAGTGTGAATGTCCTCGGTGGGCTGAGTTTTAGTCCTGAGCGTTGGTACGATGGGTTGGTACCCTTTTCTGCAGTCAGTAATGGATAGAGGGTCTTTCTAGTAGCAGTGTTAACACTACTCAGTGCTTCAGACCCCCAAAAGGAAAAAATAACAAAAGCCAATTAAACTTATTCTCAGTGTTATGTCAGATCACTAACACTTCATATTATAATAGATACTGAAGATCAGTTAATAATAAAGCCTTAATGGATTCAGTTAGGCAAGCTCTAGGCTTTCACTGTGCTTGTACAAAGAAGTTGTCTCACTCCCCCAGCTTTATTAAAATAAAACATGACCTGCAGTGGAGCTGACAGCTGAGCAGTTAGGTTACAAATCAGGCAGTGATAGTAGGGCAGACCGAATGAATATTGCCATTCGACTTGTCAAAGGCAGAGTAAAAAACAAGGCTTGATGAATAGCAGAGTTTGGCCAATGTATAGTAAGGATGCAAGAATAGCATGAGAGGCCCCAGGCCAGCAGTACCTACAAAAAGATATGCCATAGCATGTTAATTTTCTCATGTCATGTGGGGGTGGGTTTTCATTAACAAAAATATACCAGAAGCTGAATTATGGATATTCAAAATGAGAGGTGTTTAGTTAATATCTGCAGCAGAGACAAGCAGTCACAGTAAACATAGTTGAACCTAGACCATGAGCTTTTTCTCCCAGCATGTGAGTTTATGGGCTAATGACAGCCTGTCTGGATGACATCAGTGTATGGAGTTACAACCACAAGGATTATTTTAACCCACAGTCTTTTGCTGCAATCAGCTAATGCTGATAAAATGAGTTCTCAGCATCTACTTGGATCAAGTGATAGGTGATCCCTTTGAGTGATTTTTAGCATGTAATTCTCCCTCTGCAGGGAATACATTTCTCCGCAGCCTTACATGGCAAATATAATTGGCACAGTAGTAATGATGTCTTGTGATTTTGCTTTCTCATCTTGATGAGATGTACAGAAGATGATCTGGAGTAACATTTTGGGCACTGAATACTGAAAAATAATAAATTTTTTAAATTTCTTATCAGCAGTAGCCACAACTATTTTCCAGATGAAGATGCCTCAGATACAGAACTGCATCTCTTCACAACAGTAGTAAAGTGAAAATAAGAGCAGATCCGGGTTAAAATAAAGGTATCAGCACTGTGTAGTATGATTTAGGGTTTTTGTTTTTCAGTTAAGGTTATGGTAACGCTACATAATTACTACTTGCATACAAAAGAAAGAAGGTCAGTGTGTACTATAGATGAGTTTAAGAAAATAATCTATCTTAAGAAGCAATAAAGCTATACTAATTCTTTAAAAAAAGAGCAGCTGTGGAGAACAGTAGTTGAATTACAAAATGAAGCAACAATGAGGTTACTGCAGAGGACTGCAGAAGATCTATCTAGTGGCCTTGTTTTCTCTAAGTTTTAGCACTTACAGTGGCAGTGAGCAAATTAGATTGCAAATGCCTGACAAGAGGATGGGGGGCACCAGTCTCAGCTGTGGGTTATTGCTGCAAGCTAGTAATACAGGGCACACACCCAGCAGACCAAGGGAGCACCTTCATCACAGCCCACTCTGTGATCCTGTGGACAGGACACCATCAAATCTCTTAGACTTCAAATCAGATCAGCCAGCTTTGCCTTGGTTTGTAGCCAAGGCGCTTACTGTCTACCACCGCTGTTTTCCAGTGTCCTTGTAATTTGGCAAACATAATGGAAATGTCTGAAATCCTCTGTTCCTCAGAAGAATTCTTTTAATATTGATACCTTATTAAAAAAATGCCCAGTCTCCAAAGTGGTTTTGTTTCCTTCCATCTGGACTGCCCTCTTAGTGGAGGAGGGAGATGTTTTAATACTATTTAGGAGCAGGATATTTTAAAGGTAGAACAACAGAGAGCACGTCCTTTTAGCTAAGTACACTGATACAACCTTTCGAGCATGTTCTTAATAAAAACTTATTGTATTAAGAAGAATCTAGCTGAATAGGTCAGAGCTATTATTCTGTTGCCTTGTACATATATATGTATGTGTATATATGTATATCCGTTCTCTAAACAAAGTAACTATTGTGTAATAATTTATTTGTGCCTAAGATAGCTAATGTAAGATGAATGAAATGCAGTTCAGGATGAGCTTTCACTGATTATTTTTGAATGCACTTCAACAATTCAGATACAGTACAATAATATTTTATTACAACATTGATCAGAAATAATGTATTACATTCTATTTGATCCATCTCATTCCCTCAGGCCTGTAAAATACTAAACATGAGTAATTTCATCCCCTTCAACTGGATCAACTCACAGGAAGCAAATTGCGTGTACACATTGGTCTTTTTAGGATTAGTTGTACGAGTGAAAAAGGGGACGTGTTACAATTGCTAGGTGACATTCAACTCAAACATATACCATAATGTAAATAAACACAGAAACCCATGCCTCTGACTGCAGAGGCTGTTATATGAAGTTTTCCTTATCTGTGGGGAGGCTTTTGGAAAAATCTAGTTTGAATGCTGAAAAGAGTTGAAAGTAGGGAACAATGCATTTAAAGCCTGTAAAGGTTGATACTTGGTGAAATGTAGGTCAGTCAGATTACACCATACGGTCTTAGCTGCTGTGTTTCATCATGTGCCTATAATAAGAAAAACCAACGCACGTAGCAGTTATACTAGAGAAGCATGTTTTTTCTCCTAAGGAGGGAAGATTGATTGATAGGAATGTGGCCATGCTGAATCAGAGCCTGATGTCAAGCAACTAAGCTCTGAAAAACAAGGGATACCGCGCGACACAGGTCAGCGAGGGAATGGACAGCACAGCACAGACTTCTTTTTCTGAAAAATCCTGCATTCAGAAAACTGATTTCCCTTGACTTAGAGAATAACACACAAGGATCAGGTGGTAAAAATCTACACTTACAAAACAAGCAAACGAACCTTCCTCCCCCAACACCATCTCTGCTTCTAAATGTTCAGTTTGTCATGTGCCATTACAGCATGTTAGTCCTTTGACTCCATCAGGCTCTGCATCAATACCAACACACAGCATCCCCCTTCTTGCAGAGGCTTATTTGTAATTTTCCTCAATAAAGTGAGTGGACACCAGAGATAATGCCGCAGCTGATAAAGTGCTATTTTGCATTGCGTTTTCTTAGGTGTGTTTCTCATCAGCAAAAGCATTCAAGTCATAAATAAATTAGAATGGCTGCTATTAAAATGTTTCTGAAGTTACGTCAGAACTAATTAGTGATTACAATTGCTGAAGATGTAGTTCTCCTTTACCAAATGCTGTCATTTTTCCTGAAACCTGACAGTTATATATGTTACATAGTAATACATTGTGGATTCTTTTGTTTTAACGAGGTTGTATACTTGCTAATAAAAGTCACTTCATAAGAGCAAATGAATACCAAGCCAGTCAACATTTTTTTGAGTCTTACAAGATTTTCTTAATCTTTCTCATGTTTGCTTTCTACAAGTCACATATATCTTTTGGTGATAATTATTCAAGCTGCTTCAGAAAGGTAAGCTGCTTGCTATTATTCCTCCAAACAGTGTGGGAAAGGCTGATCCTTGTCTCTGGGAAGGAATTTAAATGGTGTTCACATGGCTTCACATGAGTCTAAGGAAGTCTGAAGGAGGGAGATACTGGACATAATGAAATACGTGGTGAAGGTGGAAGGGAACATGTTGCCAGAAATGGTACTGAATCTTCTTAGAGTAAACTGAGGGGTAAGGAAGAGCTCAAGAGGGACTGATTTTCAAGGGGAGAGAGCTTACGGAGTACAAGATGGTTTCTAAGACTCAGGCTGCACAGCCACTGCTTTCAGGGCCATGGACTTTCTCAGGCACAAGGAGCAGTGCTCCACAGGCACCAGTATATACTTCACAGACCTTCACTGGACCTTCACCTTCACAGACTGTCTCAGGCAGATGCTTGTGTTCCTCTGTCTTCATTAATGACAGCAAATACCATGTCACTGGCAAGCAGGCCGAGTTGATTAAAGAGCATGTTTAAAGCTATGATTTTACCTTCAGTTTCGCATCCTGGAAATGGGGAACAATGTGCCTGTCTGTCATCTTCTCTGCTGACAAATTATTCTCTCCATGGCAGCTTTTGTGCTCCTGTCCCTGCCCCCTTTGGGAAAGGAGCTAAGGGAGTCAGCTTTGAACCACATCTCTTTGCTGGTACAGTGTACCCCCCTTGTTGGCATCTCCCGTGAGCTGGAGACAAGAGGGCAGGCTAGAGACAGGTTCCTGCTGTTAGACTCAAGGCCATGCTGTAAGACACTTCTTACAGCTCCCTCTGTGTAGCCAGGCTGCAGAAGTCATTGCTTCCAAATGTCAGTGTTGTGTGAGAGGCATGATACTTGGCAGCTCTGTTAGTTTAAACAAAAGGGGTTTCCTGCTGGAAACAGACCCAAGTAAAGGTAAGCACATCATGATAGTGCTGATTCACACCATGTGAAATTTATAGGCTTGTCCTTGAAACGGGCACTTCTTCTGTAGAAAATTATGGTATCTACTCTCTGTGTTACCTCCAGGGACTGAAAGAAGTTATTCATTCATTACACGTTCATGAGCTTGGTTATTCATCTTCTAATGTGTCTAGGAGTAAAAATGCCTATTTACTTAGATGATGTCTTGAGGTATTAAAGCTCTTATAACAGCATATTTCAGTCACAGTGAACTTAATGGTCTTATAGGATCTACTAGTAGCAGAAACGTCTGATTTAACTCCTTGCATTTTGTGTATCATGGAATTCATTAAGGATAAAACTGAACAGATATTTTGCTGGTTTTAATGGCAAAGGTACTCAAATGATGAGGAAGCATACATTTGTTGCAGATTATTTAGTGACACTTCTGATAGACTATTCCACCTTCCTGTATTTTATTCACTTTAAACACTTCAGGACTAACTGTATCAAACAAACATAGGTTTTTTCCATCACTTGCTATGTTATGTTAGAGTCATAGACCTGAAAAGGACCATAGAAGTCATCTAGACAATCTGTTCATCCTGTGGCAGGCTTGTCTTTAATAGAGGTTTGAAAACTTTAAGGAACAGTTTAGGCAGCAATAGAAATGCTGTCACCGCTCTAGGCAGTCTGTCCAAGAGCTTCAGTATCTTTCCTTCGAAGAAAGCTTTTCCTTGTTTCTGACCTGAATCTCTCTTGCAGCGCTCATTATTTCCTGTCCTGCCTGTTGTGAACATGAAGCACAGATTCAGTTTTAAGCCCTCATCTGAGTCTTCCTGTAGTGGGAGCAGCAGAAGGATCATTTCATTTCTCTTGCAAGTTGTGCTTCTGTTAGGTATCCCCAGACAGAATTTGCCTTTTACAGCACAGTGAAACTCACATAGTGATCCTCTATGATTCTTAAATCCTTTTCCCATAGTACTGTTGCAGATACTTGTTTTCCATCACTCAAAATGAGTGTTTGTTAAAGATAGAAAAAAAAAAAAGTGGGTATCTTTAGCATAGGGCAGAACACACAAGGGGGATCAAATTATGACAAGAGTCTCCATTGCAAAGGCATTTACAATCGTCATCTTGAACTGTGTAGGGTGAGGCCCCTAGACCACTGCTCTGCCCACTTCTTATAATCCACCCGGCCATGGTCCAGAGTCACCACCCAGCACTTGTTTAATTCATTGCTATTTATGTATCCTAACTGCATACAAAATGTCTCTTAAATAACTGTGCTACAGTTAAGGACACTGTCCTACATGACCATTTCTGCAGGAATGATTTGTAGTGGTTACTTAAAATGTCTTGTCTATGCAAAAATTCTACATCAGGACCCACCAGGAGCAGCCTTTGAGACACTCCACCCAGGGTGTTAACACGTCCAGCTATACAAATTGGACGACACACAGTGTGACCTGGGAGGAGGGAGTAATTTCCAGAACTGTCCAAAATTACCAACAGGAAGACTTCTGTAACATCAGTCAAACACTTGACTGTGAGTTATCAGGCTATCACCTAGTTTCAGACTGGTCCCTCATCTCTAACTAGTCCTTTATCTTATCTATACAAGTGACTGGCTGGGTTGTTCCTCACCTGAGTAAGGGATAATTGAAGTGCACTGGGTGTGCATAAGCCACAGCCCTGATATACACCTACACCCCAACCACATGTATGAAACAAACCTGATTTTCATATGTATAGCTCACTTAAAAGTCTTGCCATGCCATACTTCTGCAATTGATTTTTCCTGCCTAAGAACAGTGTAACTCGTTCTTTTCCATACTAACACCCTTTGTTTCCAGATCACTTGTGTAATTCATTGACATTCTTCTTGGTTGCTGTCTTACTTTTTAACATCCTTGCAGCACTTCATAGTGCGATTGCCAAGCACATTTTCTATTGTCATCTACATCACTGATGAAAATTTTGAGTAATACTGGATGCAGGACCCACGGATAACCCTGCTTATTCCATCCTTTGATTTTGCAGTAAATGTGGTGCTTCATTAACTAATCTGATAAACTCAGTCATGTTTGTATCTGTTGTATGAACGTTTCATTCAGACCTGGTTTTTCTCAAATTACTTGTAAGAATGTTATATGAGACAGCATCAAAATCTACTCAGCTAACACTTCTCTTCTAAAATGCCTGTTATTATGTTGTAGAAGGAAATCAGATTGGTTTGACAATATTTTTGGCAAACCCAAGTTGGCTGCTAGTCATTGCTTAACCCACATTCATTATCTTTACAATTCTCTGAAACAACTAGTAGAAGTTCACAGTGTTCTTATCTTTTAACAACTATAATATTTTAAGTTTTTCTCATTTTATTACCATAAATGTGTGTAAAGATACTATCAAATAAGTCCTAATCTGAATTTTAGGCATACAGAGAGCAAAAGGTTGATCACTAGCATCAGGTGTTCTTATTGCCTAAGTAAAACATGAAAAACAGGCAAGGTTGATAAAAGGTAACAGTTGAAACCTGTGTGAAGTAAATGGTCAGCACTGCTAGCCTAGTATTACAATGGCTTCACCAGTAAAGGAATTAGAACCATGTTCTTCATTTCCACAGTGGACTGAAATAAAGGACATAATCCTTGAATCCTTTATAAGAAGGGTGTGAAAAATGAGAAGAGAGTATTCAGAAAATAGTCATATAGATCACTTTGATCAGGCAGACCTTCTGTCGCTGTGAAGACTGCAGGAATAAAATGATCCTGGCTTAGGAAGATGGATAAATTACCTCCTGTAGACCTTTCTCTCTCCTTTTCTGTATTCCACATTTATAGGCATCATGGAAAGTAAGAATTTTGAGAAGGAACTTGCAGAAGGATAATCAGATAACATCAAATGCTTATGTGAAGTTCATCTTAAGTATGAAGCAGGGGGCTGGAGAAAGCACAAATATGGAAGACAACTTCCTTCTGCAAGTAATAGAGGAGCCGACAAGGAGAGGTGCCATGCTTGACCTCATGCTCACCAAC
>WYDI02014645.1:24670-68901 GCA_009867235.2 Psittacus erithacus
ATATAAGGAAGAAGTTCTTTACTGTGAGGGTGGTGAGGCACTGGAATGGGTTGCCCAGGGAAGTTGCGAATGCTCCACCCCTGGCGGTGTTTAAGGCCAGGTTAGACAGAGCCTTGGGTGGCATGGTTTAGTGGGAGGTGCTCCTGCCCATGGCAGCAGGAGTTGGAACTAGATTATTTTAAGGTCCTTTCCAACCCTAACTATTCTATGGTTCTCTGTGTGTCTGGATATTTAATAAGTAGGTTTTTAAGACACATATAATTGCTCCATTCAAACTTTAGGTGAATGCAGGTGCTCCCTCTCCAAAAACTTAAAACAATTTTTAATTTTTTGGAGACCAATAAATGTGTGACCAATAAATGAAGACTTTATTTTTATTTGAAAATTAAGATTTAGTAGTTTATGGTTGAGGTGATGTTATTTGAAATTTAAAAAAAAAATTTTTTTTTAAACTGATACCTATTAGTTAATCATTTCTAACTCTGCAGATGTATTACATAGGTTCATTTCTTTCTGTCCGAACAGAGGTACTTCGCAGCTTAACAACCACAGCTAATGATTCAAAAAGCGCTACACAGAGTAAGAGCTTCAGAAAACGCAGATGACTGAGTCCCTCTTTAGCAGATTGGGGTACCTTTTTCTCACTGCCAATATAGAATGATGTATTTCAAATTCAATGTTGTACTCATTATTCTGAAGCTTCCCTTTGTGACATCTATCCCTTTAACATTGAACATACTGTCTGTCCTATAAAGACATTGTTTTTCTTTGACATGCATTTGCAGATGCTATAACTCCTTCTCTTGCTCTACACCTTACCCTTTGTCTGGACAGAAGAGAAGAGGGAACAGGAGACAAAATGATGTAGTGACATTGTCTCTTAACACTTGAACCAAAAAGGGTCATTCGGATACAAGCCTTTGATGATCCTGAATTTGAATCTTGTCTCAAGCAAATAAGCATTGTAACCAGACTGAGAGTTTTGCATCCAGAAGGTTTCCTTCTTATATTTACCTTGAAGTCCTGAGACTCCAGAAGCTGAGGTGGACTTAAGAATATCCTTAAAAGGTAGGTAAACCTATGTGAATTAATATTACTAATCTCTGCTCTGAGATTAACAACCTTATCTTCTGTAATTCATTTCCTTAGTGCATATATTACTCTATTTGTAGCCACACTGCTTTTATTGTATTAATGCTAATCACATGTTGTGAATAAGTGATCTTGGTTTCGATACAATTATCCCTAAACTATAGGTATAGATAGGCCTGGAACTATTACTGGGATCACATTTTATCCTGCATATTGCTGTCTTTTCCTTCCATTCTACTAAGCTCTTGGCCAGGAAGGTTTGCTTTTTAGCTTTGGTTGAACCCTGCTCCTCAAAGCACTTTTGCCAGACTTGACTTCTTAAAGTTTACTCTTCCCTCCCATCCTTTCTTTCTCTTCTTCAGCTTTTCTTCATAAATATCTTCTGAATTTTTAAAATATATAGTAAATAAGTTTCAAATTCTCATCTTCTCTTCCTGTTGCTCTCATCCATGTAAGGACTTAAAAGAGATGAAATTTCCCACCCAGTCCAAAATTTCAGTCAGCTTCCATATGGTGCTTCAAGAAAGAAAATCATAGAAAACTGGAGCCCTTCAGAAAAAGTGTAGATCTATCTGCTGCACTCTCCTTCCATCATGGTTATTATGCCATAAATGCTAGGCACTTCTTCTCAGGTTTTTACTCTGTTTGGAATGGACACAACCCTACCAGAAGCTTCTCTTCTCTGTCCTCCTTCACCACCATCTGTAAGTATGTCATTACAATGGCTTTGATATGGACTCAATATCTTAGAAACAAGGTACAGCAGAGAAAAAGTTAAATGTTTTAGATTTTCTGTGGAATGAGGAGTGAATTCTGATTTTCTGGTTTGGCTTATCTTGCCGGAGGATTTACTCTGATAGCTGGCCATTTATTGATTGAATCTGCATCATTCAAAGAAGCAGATTAGCTCTTTGCTGTCAGATCCTGTAATAAAGTTCCACGCTGTGATTTGGTCTGTTTCAGCAAGAAAGCATCTTTTTCTACTGTCTTGTCTTGTTTTACTCCTGATGCACAGCAGTAATATTACCAGCTTGTTTACAGCAGTGCTTCAGCACTTTCATTGCTCAAATGATAGAAAAAAATCAATGATAGAGGACGTGCTTGTTTCATTTGTGTTGTAGACAAATTACAAGTGTATAGAAAAGAACCTCCTTATTTTGATTTGTTAGCCAGATTTGATCATTAGTTGAAATGTCCAGATTGTTTTCTGGTTTGTTCCCTACTTTCCTAATCAATGGCATGTTGAAAAAAATTTAGAAGTAGGTATTTGCAATTTGTTTTTTTTAAAGGGTTACTTTTACATATGTGCCTGAACTCTTGCAAATAAAAAGCATGGTAAATGCTTTAATAGAACTTTGTATTTTATTTAAATGGATGGAGTCTTGGGTGGCATGGTTTAATGCGAGGTGTCCCTGCCCATGGCAGGGAGGTTGGAACTGGATGATCTCAAGGTCCCTTCCAGCCCAAACCATTTTATGATTCTGTAATTCTATCTTTGAATAATTTTTGCAATATTGGCTCAAGTATAGTAGTGTTCTGTGTGCAGACGCATGTGCAGGTGTGTGATCATTATCCCTGACCTTCAGATTTCCCCTTTTATACTTCCATTAAGCACCAATTTGTTACTAAAGCATACTTTGCAATTAAAAATGTATTACTTAAAAAGAAAAGGCAGCTTCCTGCCTAGTTCTCTAATTAATCTTTATTTAAGACACTTAAATATTTATAGTGACTTAGTTCTGCTTTCATTATAAATCCTGTACTAATTCAAATAACTTTCGTGTTTCTGAAGAATTTTCACTTTCACTGCCATGACCACTAGAAAAATTCAGCATCTGTCTCAGTCTGTAGACTGTGATGCTATTGCAGTTATAAATACATAGATGTCAGGTTTAATGGTGACAGAATGGTGCAGTAAGGGTCAGATTTCCCTTAGGTCTCATTGCCTCTCCTTGAAAAGTGGAACAAAGCACAGGTAAACTATTAGAGTGCCTGCTAGACATGAGCAAAGTCCTATTAACTTCAGTTGATGCAAACTGCACAGCTAAAGGAAAGAAGAAATGTTTGACCTATGGGCTTAACCTTCTGCCTGCACCAGCACATGTTGTGCAGGAAAAGCACACAGCTCTCCTGAGCAGCAGTGAGCTCTGGTGGGTTTATGCTGTGCCGAGGATGGCGTTTCCTGGCTTTTCTGCCTTATGCAGGCAACTGTCCAGTATCTGCACTGAGGGCTGGGTTGTTCTTCTGCCAGTGACTCACCAATTGCCTATACTGCAAATCCCTTGGCTTATCCCCCAAGACAATCTTTAGACTTTCTCAACTCTGCTGAATTCTGCTTACCTTACAGATTTTCCTGGGAGTGTCCGGGCTTGAAATCATCAGCTGAGCCCTTTCCAATATGCAACCTTGCAATTCTACCAACTAATCAGTGGTTTTGGTAATGATCTGCCTGATAGAAGAGACTGTGCTTCCTTATCTTATAGACAAACCTACCCTGGAGCTCAGCAGCAGGAGGTGGCCAGCAGTAATTCCACACTTCACAGTCTCTGACCTTCTTTCCATCTGTAGAAACATTTTTCTGTCTATCGCTTTTTCTGTTTTGTCTGTTTTCTCTCCAGAGGAGATAAAGATAGCCATGGAAGCCAAAGGAAACATAATTTCTAAGAGGAATCCTATTTTGTACACTTACACCAAGCAAATACCTTTGCTGCTGAAAGCTGGGATATAGACAGAAAGGACTAGTTTAAGTTCATAGTCAGGGACTTACAAACCAAGTGGTATTTTGCACCACATATTCTATGAGAGGTCACACTCAGTGATCAAAAAGGATCCACCGATCTTTGCATGAGAAATGCGTAATCTGTAAGCAATGGAAACAAGCATGGCTTTATTTTGACATAAGGAAGTAAGGTGGCCTTCTGTTTGCAAGTAAAATTATGGAAACATCACTGTGCTTCCACATGGTTGAATTGCCTTATGAGGACAGGATACGCCACAGTGTTCGGGGAAACATAGCAGGTAAAATTGCTAAGCGGATATGAGAAAACTGAAATCTAAATTACAGTACAAGAAAATGACCTGCTGCTATAAACTGTACCCTTACAGACTTCCTTACTGATTGCAATATGCTATTTATTGTGTGTATAAGCTACAGATTGATCAAAATTATTTGTTTCCATTTTTATCTTGTTGGAAAACTATGGGAGATCACTGTTTGAGTGAAGTATATTAATGCCAGTCATTCTCTCATGTGGAATGAGGACATTGAATAAGAATTATTCTTGTCGTTTTCAGCTGAGTTTTTTAGCTAAAACCACAGGGGAAAAGGTGGATTTTTCACACTGTTTAACTGGAAATACTTAATGTAGCCAAGTATCAATATTGATGCTGGAATGGATTAAATGACATCTTACGTAGTGCAGCGTTGAGTATGGCTAAAATAACAGCATAATTGGTAACGTGTGATATGCATCAGGGATGTCAGCTGACCATATTAAATGAAATTTTTCTCATCTTAATCATGTGAATGATTTCAAGGATGTCCCTGAATGAGATTCTTTTCTGATGTAAAGCCATTGATTTCATATATAAGTGAAATGAGATTGTGCTCACAGATTCTTATAATTTGGTATGCATCCATTCATTCCACTCCTGGGATAAAAATAGTTGATTAAATTGATACTATGTTAACAATTTTTCTTCCTAGTACAGAGTAGAATCATAGAAATCATAGAATGGTTTGGGTCGGAAGCATTCTTAAAGAGCATCTGGTTCCAACCATGCTGCCATGGGCAGGGACACCTTTCACTAGACCAGGTTGCTTCAAGCAAAGTATACCTCTATCTCCTGTACAGTTGGTTCTCTGTCCAAATTGTTAGGTTTGTGTTATGGTTGTTCGGTTTCTCTTTGCTGGAGAGCGATACTTTAATGGGTGTAATTTCTGTGATGTAAGCAGTAACTTCCAGCAATTCACAGTGAGACTTTTCTTCTCAGTTGCCTTCTGATAGCATCATCATTTCATTAGCCATAGCTAATTCCAGAGGTAGAGCAGTTTAGCAGATAATACAGTACCACAAAGGTTAATTAAGCCTCACCTATGTGACATGAGGCAAGTTATGTCATTTCTCTGGCCTTGCCTGTAAGAGAAGCCCTTACCTTTAAGAGATGCATCAGCCGCGTAATTCTGTCTGCAGTGTCAGAACTTGCATAGTATCCAGGATAGCTGACATAAATTCTGTTTCTAGTTCTATCCCTTTCATTGCAAGGCCTGAGGCAGGTGGCTTAGCCTCTTTGTAGAATCGGCATAATACCACTTCTCAAATAGTAAAGGATTTAGATACCTACAGCAAAAGAGAATGATAACTCTGAAAGTGCTTAACATTTCTACTGAGTGATACAGCACAACAAACATGCTAGTATTTTCTAAGTTGAGATGGCAAATGACCTAGAAATGGTCTCTCAGAGATTCCCTGTTCTTAACCATTACTGTTCAGTGTCTACTGCATAGAGAAGAGGTTATCTCCTACCGACTGTCAGTGAAAAAACCCTTGTTCTTTGTTATCTGCACAGTTTTCCCTAGCTGTCAGTCCTATATTGTCAAATAAGGATACTGTGCCGACCACCACTCTTTTTTGTCCATCCTCCCCCAAGCAATGCTTACTCAATTGTGTAATGTTCTTCACATATATCTTTGTGCTGCACATGTCCTTACGAGACTAAACTGAGGCAATTAGAAAAAGTTTAAGCATGACTCTTGCTTCCTAACACACCAGGATAACCTTCAATAAAACCCAGCTTGCTCCTGGATGAGGTACTACAGTGTCTGCTGCCTATGATTACTCATGTGCTTACTAATTTTGGAGTATTGCTCAAAGTAGAACAGCAATACATCACAAACAGGTAGGAGATTTCACTAGCACAGCAGCCATGAAAAATCTCAGTGTTTTGTGGACAGTGGGACCAACCGAACAGTCAGTATTGAATTAAGGAGGAGACAGCCGGAGAGACTTGAGATCTTTTCCTCTCTTTTCATATATTGTGGTATTGCCTGCCTCTCTAAATGAAATAACAATGGGGAAGCCTCAAGGCAGATTATCTGCTTCCCCTCTCTTGGGGAGTCTCTTTTTTCCTTCCCAGCATATTAGAGGTGGCTGACCCATTGTAATGCAATGTCAAAGGCCTTTGGGATTTAAAAAATGTAGTGTGTGGTATTGGACAGGCAAAGAAAAAGCATTGACCCTACCAGATGTGATATTTTGAGGTGGCATAGAGGTTTTAAGGTAAAATCAGAAAAAAAGAATGCACTTGGCTTGAGCAAGCTTAAAACAAATCATTCCAGATGGTTGTCCAAACTTACAGCAATTCTAATTGGTTGCCCCCAAAGCTCTTTCATTCAAAACTTCTTTGCATCACAGATTACATGCTGGTCATAGCAAACTTGTTTTCTGTGTTTTTTAACTTGTTAAACTGATTCATTACTGTTGTAACATTTGACAAAAACATCTGTTAGATCCAAACAGGTATTTGGTTTGATGACATTTTAATTCCTTTCATGAAGAACTGAGAAATATTTACATACATGTGTAAGGAAGCTTTTCGCTTTGCTGAATTTGCTTTTACCTTCAGCCTGGAGAAAAGAAAGCTGCATAGAGACCTCATGGCAACCTTCCAGTATCTGAAGAGGGCCTACAAGAACGCTGGAGAGGGACTTTTCATCAGGGACTGCAGTGATAGGGCAAGGGGAAATGGGTTCAAACTTAAACAGGAGAGATTAGGATTAGGTGTAAGGAAGAAGTTCTTTACTGTGAGGGTGGTGAGGCACTGGAACAGGTTGCCCAAAGAAGTGGTGAATGCTCCACCCCTGACGGTGTTCAAGGCCAGGTTGGACAGGGTGTTGGGTGACATGGTCTAGTGTGAGGCATCCCTGCGCGTGGCAGGGTTTTGCACCTGGATGATCTTAAGGTCCTTTCCAACCCAAACTGTTCTATGATTCTGTTCTAATTTTGTACTTGCATGCAAAAAACAATATTCAGGTGCAAACTAACATGGTAGCTATTTGCTGTTTGTTATTCAGTCATTCCTTATTCACCTGTGCCTTTTTGGAAAGGTGTTTCCATCTGTTCAGTAGGCAGAAACATTATTGTTACTGTCAGGTGGTATTCATGAACAATATCATTCTTCCTGCACCATAAGGCACATAAGGCAGAAGTCAAAACAATTACTAACAATACATAGCCAATAGCAAACAGCTGACAAAAAATCCACATGCTAAAAATGCTTTGTCCAAATAATTCAGTGCATAATTAACCAATGCATTGGCAGAAATCTGCTCATTAAAATATTTGGAAGCAGGAAATACAGTTGTATATGCATTTACTATCTTTTACCACTAGCTACAGTGGATGTGGTGAGGGAATAGCGATGCATCCTCATGCTCCCTGAGAACAGAATAGTTCCTTGTCTGCATAAGGACTGGTCAAAGAGGTTCAGTTTAAGTTAACTGAAAGAGTGGAATTCTTGTCTATAACTGAGGTGCAACAAATCCAGTATGGACCCTTTCCCTGAAAGCAAAGTAGCAGGCCACAGTGGGTATCTGCTCCAGTGCCTAGAGCACCTCCTCCACCTCTGTCCTTGGTACTCCTTCTGTTATTTCTTTTTTCCCTTCCTCTTCTATCTATGTGGCATTTTCTGCCCTTTCTTAAATATGTTTCCCAGAGGCACCACTAGTTTGGCTCCTCACAATGGCCACACATGCAGCACCCTCTTTCCCACCAACACTTTGACCCCTACACCCAATGCAAAGAATTAAGCTGTCTAAAGATAGTATTTTTTCACTCTTTAACTTATTCCTATTAATTTTATTATGTCTTTAATTACTCTTGTTTCCATTGGAAACCAAGGCTAGGACTATATGAGGAGCTGTTGGCACACCAGTGTTATCTGAGGTGTGTTTATTGCAGCGCCTCTGGGCTAGTAGAAGATTCAATGTCAGTTTTCATACCGGGGCGAACCCCTGTAGGCATACTGTAGTTCAAATCATTTGTAGGCCTGGTACAAAACACCAGCAAAAATCTACGTTTTTGCCAAGGTTAAGTGTAGTTGGGTGAATGAGATTCTAACGTGGTGGGGCGAGCATGTCCAGTCGACTAAACTCAAGGTGCCCTTGAGCTGCTTCATTGTCTCCTCAGGGGTTTCAGTTGACTGGGAACCTTTTCTACAATGCGAAGTTTAACTCTTCAGATGTGCTGTGGGAGACAAAGCAGTAAAGTGCTATGAAGTAAAAAGCTAAATTGAGGAAATGCTTTTGTAATACTAAGGCAAAAATGTTTTGACTAGCTTTAGCTATCCAACTTTGTATTTTGGCCACTGTTGTAAATGGGATACTGGCTTAAGTAGATAGATCTTCTGTCTAACCTAGTATAGACATTGTTATTTACTCAGTTTTGTAAGGTACCAAAACACTAAAAGATTAACACAGGTCTGTACAGAGTATTATTATAATTATCATTAAATTCATTTTTTATTTCCATAACTATGGATAGGCTTGTAAATTATCCAAAAATAAGACCCTTCATTTTTTCTGATTATCCTAGGATGTGAAGTTGCACAGGGGGCCTAGGGAAACTAGGAATTTTCTCCCTTCACAAACTTCCCTGCATACTAGCTGGAGGCACAGTACACTCTCTAACATCTGCATGTTGCAAGAGATCACCAAGAATGCAATAAAAGAGCAAAATGAATCAGGACATTGCAATAGCTGTATTTAAACCAGACCAAAGCATAACTTCCCTTGGTATCATCCCATGGTACTCTGAAATGTTTCTTAAGCTGAAGGCTTGTAGCGTGCATCTTTGTGTAAAATAGAGACCAGTCAATGTTTCTTTTACCACAGCAGTAAATTGCTTTTTGAAGCCCACACATGTATGAGCTTCATCCACCACATCCTGTGGCAATGAGTTCCACCTTTTAATTATGAGCTTTGTGGAATGAATCCTTTTTTGGGTTTTATGTTTTAAACTTGCTAACAGCTCGTTTTATTGGGACTGCTTCCTGTGCTATGAATTACAGTGGAAGAGCATTCTTTATTCACTTTCTCAACGCTGCTTATGATTTTCTGGGGCTATGTAACAGTCCTTTCTCTCATTTGTCCCTCTTCCAATATGAAAATCCTAAAGCCATTTTTTTTCCACTTCTAGTACAGAAGCTATTACATACCTTTGATCATCCTGTCACTCTTTTCTTTATCCTTCTATTGCTATTCTGTCATTTCTGAGATGAGGTGACTTGAAATGTATTTAATATTCAAAATGATAGGTGGGCAATGGAATTTTTTGGCAGCATTATCATGTTTTTTTCTTCTGTTTTCTGTTCTTTTCCTAATGTTTCATAATATACCATTTCCTTTTTCTGACAGTTGATTAGGATTTAGTTGGCATTTTCATAAAGCTGTTTCCAAGCTCCCTTTCCCAAGTAACAGTTAATTTCACTGCGTGTTTATAGATTTCCCAGGGTACAGATATGAGACTGCAGTTATTTGGCCACGAAAACACAGCTAAATTGACAGTGTTTTAGGCTGTAAACTGGAGATTGTTGGTAGAATTTAGTATTCACTCAATTCTACTAGCAATTTATGTTGTTCTAGGTTTTGTTATACCAGAGTTTTCTCCCAACAAATATGTGAGGCAGTGTGAATGTTTGCCATGGACCCCATCTTTTTAGTGGGTTGTTGATTATTTTAACAGAACATTAATTCTAACAAGAAACTTCTTCAGGGAAGAGTTCATTCAATGAGTTTTATCTGGCTAATTTTGCCACTCTAAGGCATATCCTGACTAAAAACCAAGGGAAAATAAACAAATGTATAATCCTTTGCTGTACTAACTTAATGGAGAATTCATCCCGTAGTCTTCAGTATCAGATAGAGATGCATAGGCCTTCAATTTTTTCATAGCTGGAATGTGCTATTACTATCATAACAATTACTAATATTGTGTTCTGGAGCTTAATGAAATCTGGAATTAAATAAATCACCTCAGGATTGTTAAAGCCTAGCTGCCAGAGAACTTTAAATAGTTGTTTCTAAAGGAAGTGCTGACAGACTAAATATATTACTGTCAGTCAGTCAGTCTCATCCCTGACTTTAAAACACTCACTATGTTACACTTAAATGATCACTGACAAAAATTATTTAATGAGCCAAAGAGACCTCAGTATCATATCGCAAGCAGAGATCTTTTTTACATGAGGTTTTCAGCACTCTCCTTTCATGGAATATGGGTCATTTGACTTTTTGCTCATTAACATTAACTGGCTGCACTGCAGTACAGAACCTTGGGGTGTATGAAGATTTCCTGTTAACACAGTTTTCTCTGAGGAGGAGTTCTGTTCCTTACTAATTCTGTTTATTCCTGTGCATTATAGGCAGAGTTTTCTTTGTATGTTTCTGGTCTCAGTTCTACTGGTCTTGGAGAGATCGGTGATGGAAACATTATTTTACACCTGTAGTGGGTTGACTTTGGCCAACAGCCAGGCACCCATCCATCTGCTCTACCTCTTCCCCTTCTCAGCACAACAGGGGGAGAAAATACGATAGAAAATCTTATGGGTCGAGATGAAGATAAGGAGGTAACTCACCAATCACTGTCATGGGGAAAAAGAAAACCAGACTCAACTTGAGAAAAATTACTTTTATTTATTTCCAATTAAAAATAGGACAGTAAGAAACAGAGACAACACTAAAAACATCTTCCCTCTACCTCTTCTTTTTGCCAGGCTCAACTTTGCTCCTTCATTCCCAACTTCTCTACTTCTGCCCCCAGTCTGCATAGATAGAAGTGCTGGTCAGCTCCCACTCTTTCAGTTTCATTTCAATTTGGAGAGCTGAGATGGCTCCTTGACTCAGTCAACTGACAACATTAAGGACAATTGGAAATTACAAAGCTAGACATGAAAGACAGAATAACATTGTGAGTACAAAGAGAAACACTCAGCTGTTAGATCACAAATAAGGAGGCCAAATACATGAACTAGTCCAAAAGATAGCCAAAGAACTCTATCCAATTGTTTGAAAGACATTTAGAGATACAACTTTATGTGTCTGGTTTTGGAAAATCATTTACTCCAGCGCAAACCAGAAAGGAGCCAGACCTCTTTCATTTTCACTGTTATCTCGCAACTGAACAGCTTAGAAATGTAGGTATGCAAGAGAATAACTTAAATAATTACTCTTCTTGTCATTCTGACTCCCTGTGCACCCCAGTAAGCCTGATCTGAGCAGTTCAACTTATAGCAGCCCATAAACCATCTGCAGTTTCAGTGGTGGGATAAAAAAATATTTTATGAATTAATAACCCCATAACATGGGAAAGCAAGTTATTTTTGACAAGTTTTGCTCTAGTATTTGATAGGTGATATAATTCTTAAGTTCTTGATTCTTCTTCTTTTCAGGGCATACTCAACATTTTTAAATAACTTCCTTGAGACAGCAGAGTGACTGCAAAACCAGACCACCAACAACAGTTTTTTAAATATCACTGGTCTTCTGACAAGTAAGTTCTTCATTCTCAGTTTTGTTTTCTCTCCCGTATTACTGACTTTCCTTTCCTCTGTATTTTATCCTTATATTTGTCATATGGACTACCATATTCACATTCAGGGCCAAGAGAATATGAGTGCAGATTGAATAGTATGAAGATATTCTTAATCTTTCTCAGCTAGAATAAAACCTATCAATACTAAAGATACAATTGAGATCAAGTACTGGCTCACCTGATTATTCTAACTTGTAATGGCAGTGGCACTAAAGTAATTATCTCTGGATGTTTGGGAGCTTTTGCCTCTTAAAAGGTTAAGTGTTTAAAACCTCTTTTGTGTCAGTAGAATTGTGTGACATCAAGGTCAGGAAACACTTATCCATTTGTAGTTTGGAACTTCCTTCTCTTCTTGGGAGTCTCCAGAGGTTACTCGTTGTAGTAAATGTAACCGTAAAATTTGCAAGGATTCACATGGATACAAAAACTGTCTTCATATGCCTCCTTTGCCCATTTAGTCTCCCATGCTCCCTCTGCCTTTCTGACTATTTGAAAGGTTGAACTACTTAGTCTCAGACTTATACTACGTCAGGAATTTGCTAACACTGCATCTAAATCAGTACCTTATGCAGTGCAGTCCACTTAGTCCATCAGGTTATACCAGAATAGCCCTTTAATACAACTTATTTCCATAACTACACTTATTATCTACATAGCAGCAATACCTGACTCATTTTCTCCTACCAACTCTTCATTGTTTTTCTCAAATTGTCCTGCATTCCTCAAAATTTAGATCTTTGCCTGCCCTTAAATTTTATCATGCCTGTTCAGGCTTGATACATACTACCGCAACGTAGTAAACTGATGTAAAATGAGGGAACTCCAGCCTTCAAAAGGGTCTTTAGACATTTTTCTTCTTCAGTAATTGTTAGATTTCCTGGACTCTATTGCGGCCATACTGGGAACTGGGAAGAGAAGCTTGCATGATCCTTGGCTTTAATTCTAAAGGAACAAGAAAAATACTTTTTTCAAGGCTGCTTAAGCTTTTAAAAGTAACTGTCCTGGTTTCAGCTGAGATAGAGTTAATTTTTTTCCTAGTAGCTGGTGCAGTGCTGTGTTTTGGCTTTAGTTTGCAAACAACGCTGATAACACACTGATGTTTTAGTTGTTCCTAAGTAATGCTTACGCTGATCAAAGACCTTTCAGTCTCATGTTTTGCCAGATAGGAGGGGCACAGGAAGCCAGGAGGCAGAAGAGACAGGACACCTGATCCAGACTAACCAAAGGGGTATTCTGTACCACAGCACGTCATGCCCACTATATAAACCGGGGGCAGTTACCCAGAAGGGCCAGATTGCTGCTTGGGTCAGGCTATTATTTGGTCAGCAGGTGGTGAGCAATTGTATTGTGCATCACTTGTGTTTATTGTTCTTTTTTTCTGTTCTCTTTTTAGTTTTACATTCTCTCCACCTGTTATTTCCCTCTGTAGTAGTACTATATTGTACTTTAGTTATTGGACTGTTCTTATCTCAACCCCTGGGGTTTACATTCTTTCCATTCTCCTCCCCGTCCCACCCAGAGGGGGGATACGTGGGAGTGAGCGAGCTGCTGCATAGTGCTTAGTTGCCACCTGGGTTTAAACCATGACAGTAACCTAAGTTGTTACTCCTCCCAGTCTGAGAGAAGCCCAAGGTGAAAACTCTGGGACAAATATAATGGCATCTCTCAAAAAATAGAAGAGATTTATAGCAGGGAAAATAAAAAGTATTTAAGAATTTGGAAGTCCTTTCTTGACTTAGGGAAAGGAAGCTGGAATGATTCAGAAACTGCTGGAAATCATAGTGTGTGAGGATACTCTCTACAATTAGAGGACAGAGTATTAAAATGGCTGGTAGGACTGGGAAAAGCAGAAAGGAAAAAGAACTTGCACTGGAAGGGGAAGGAAGAGGATCCTTACTAAGAGGTAAATATGCTCCTTTCTAGCCAGGGCTTGTTGAAGGAGAACTTATAAGTTTTCCTGTTCATAAAGAATAACATTTATAAGAAACTATATTTTAGCTAAATAATCCAGTCTATTCATCCTAGCTTCTCAAGTGAGGAATCTTACATTTCCAGAGACTGCTCCACCAAAATAGCTATGAAGATTCTCACATCACTACCACACTTTGTCTTTCTTTGTATTTCTATACAGCTACTATAAATACTGTGTTATTCGCTTCTTGGAATATATTCCACTTTAGTGTACGCAGTGGATTTTGTGAAGCTCAGTGCCTGGTCACAGGCTGGCTCAGCTTTGACAATCATATTTTATTACCCTGTGGATTACAGGTACTAGAATTTTAGGACTTTATCACTTTTTGCCACTGCATATTTCTGAGATAAGGGTTAAGAGAATGCATTCAAGTCATACAGTATCTAATATTTCGTAAACTTTTATATCATTATTGGGCAAGTTTAGCTACTAGTAGTATCCAAGACTTCTGTTATATTATTTCTTAAAAAAGAAGAAAAATTGATATAAAGAATATGCACTATTTAATAACTTCTCACATAAATTAGTGAAAATACACAAAAATCTTGGTGTTTATACTATTTGTATTACTTAAATGACATTTTGTTAGAAGCTATAGATTGAACACCTGAAATTTCCTATTATACACAAGCAGATGAAATGGTAAGATTTTTCTCTGTTTTCATTGTTTTTACAAGTACCAAACCAGCTTCATTATTTCTTCTTGTTCACCTGGTTGTTTTTCAGGCATTTTGGTTATAAGCATTTAGCCAAACTTACGAGTCTTACTTGTGGTCTGAAAGGAGCACAAGGTCATGGCTTAGATTTATCTCTTATCAGAAAACAGATGCAGTGAATATATCACTTGTTACTAAGTGATGTCTCTTCTAATTATCTTCAGTTCTGTGGTTCACTTTCCTATCTGCACCATAACGTGTCAGAGGCGTGTATAACAATACAAGCTTCCATATCTACTTAATTCACCATTCACTTGGATTTTACTTAGAGGAAAGACAGGCTAGAGCAAACAGCTTTTATTCTTAGATTTGTCTCTAAGACAGTTTTGAAGCCCTGTCCTGTTTAGCATGAAAAGCAGACTGTAAAGAAGCTGAGGGCATCTGACACAATGAATCCAAGCCTAATAATTGAATTACCGAAACTCTGTGGCATTAAGCATATCAGGACTGTGCAAAAAACTGATTTATTACTTCATAAACCTAGAAAATAAATAATAAATAGTGAGTCAGTATGAATGGAGAAAAGGGAGAGTTTCATTTTGAGATGGGGGGAGGCAGGGAAAAGGCTCCATTTCAGTTTAGGCAGATTAATTGATTTTAACTGATAACGCTTTGTTTTGATTCAGATGTTACAAAAGCAAAGGAGAAAGATAGGCAGATTCACAGCATAGGTAGAAGTAGTGGTGGTTATATCTCTTTTTATTTTGTAGTATAGAACTGTAATTGTCATAGGGCAATTCCCTGTTCTGGTAAGTAATATTGGAGCTCAAATCCCTCACCACTGATTACAGTACCTTTCAGCTGTCTTGGCTCTACAGTATTCCTAAGCAATGCATTTATTGGTGTTTACTTCAATCAGTTCAATGTTCTGAAAAGAAATTAACTCTATGCAATGTCAATACAGCACGTGCTAAATGAGCATATCACAGAAGATACTTGGCATGACAAGTCATAATTGAGGGAGGGTGTTTGCATCAGGTTTCAACAGGGTTCACAATTAGACATATGTTTCAGTATTTTTCAGACAAACTGGAAGCTGCAGAGTATCACAGTCAATGAAATTTGCAAATGATGATGCTGAGTCCAGGCCTCTCGCTATAGCAGGCAACCTAGGTTGCTTGGTAACCTCAGTCCATCTATATCAAGTGAAACAGTGAATTTAAGGCTGCATACTACCTTCATTGAGAGAAAGAGGAATTGTGTTCTAAGGAGTCCTAACCTTTGAGGGAAATATTTCAGGAATCACAGCAGATAAGCAACTCAAGTGAGAAAATTGATTACATAGAACTGGGGTCATTGCTTTGGTCATGAGCCTGGCTTCAGTGAGACTGATGCTAGAAGGCTGTGTTTCAGTGTCCCAGCTTTAAGAAAGGGTGTTGAAAAAAACACAGAGTCAGAAGAAGACACAGAAAATTATTAACACAGTGAAGAAAATATCTGCAACAGATCTGAATAGCTCAGTCTGCCTTGGCTTTTTTAAAAGAAGCCACAAGCCAATTTGATGCCCTTACCATGGGAAAAAGCAAGCAAGGAATGTAGCTGAAATAATCACTGTCTCTCTTTTGTACATTTACTTTTTAATTAGTTTCTTGGAAAAGAGTTGGTTCCTCTCAGTTGGTATCATTAAAGTAGTTTGGATTTCTGCCACAGTATAGTGGTAAATAATAGAGTGGGTGACCTTACTTGTTTAATAATCTAGACAGGGTTGTACATTATAGCCCAAATAAGAGTGGGCAATTTCCTTTTACGCTGCATTATCCTGGCTTACAATATTGTGAACCGGCAGCATAATTCCCATGGTCATAATAGAGAAAAGTCTTTGATCACTGTAATCAGTCCTGTTCCAATGTTGTGAGAATATCATACACCAGATTTTGACCACTACTTTGTTTACATTAGGTACTTCTGTTTGTAAGGGTGGAGATATATTAATATATGAAGTTTCATTTAATAAAAGCTCCTGATATATTTATTCTGACTCCTGATATTTACTATTTGCTATCTTAGAAACCAATGAATGACATTTCACAGTTACTACATTTATTTATGTATTACTTACATTCAGGTGATTTATTAGTCAAATTAACCGTTCCTTTTACTGAGTAAACACAATTGCATGTTTCTTTCTGCTTACTGTGTCTTGCAAGATTTTAAAATTAGCAGATTTCAGCCTCTGTCGCGGAGCTTTTACCTACAGTAGAAAGTAAGATTTTCTGCCTTTGTCGGCTCTCAAGAGATGGTTTTGCATGAACTAGATATTGAACAGAGCTAATCTGAACAAAGTGAAGAAAATAACTTCTCTGAACCTGCAGAGAAGCTATCAAACAGCTACCAAACTTGGAATAAGCGTATCACCAGAGGCTGTTTTCTCTGGTCACTCAGACTCTCCCAGCTCACTGGTTTGATGGTCAGCAAATCTTTACCAACATATATGAAATACTTGAATACCCCATGTTACTTAATTTAAATCAAGTTATGGAATTTAAGAAGGTTGGCAATACACTGTTAAATTTTTATGCTTCATTTTAAATGGTCCTATTTTCAAATAAAATATATATATTTAGTCTGAAATAATACATCTGTTTAAAAACCAGTTTGAGTAAAATCCATTCCTTTGGATTAAAAAATACAAATGATGAATGGATTTCTATCCGGGCTGCCTTCAGGACAATGGAAAATGAAACAAGCAGCTCTACTTTGCATGATTATTTGGAAACCCTTGAGGCATTAAGTGAAAGAGTGGTTTCCCTAAGGCAACAAGTGTGTTACACTTAGATGTTGATTTGTCTATTTAATAAGCATAACAAAAAGGTAAAATACTATGCATTATCTTTATGAAAATAAACAGAATTCTTATCATAAAGAAAACAAATATTTTTCTCATTTAGGGAATTTCAGAACCAGATTATATGGACACTGAGACATAAAGGGAACATAATTTTTTTTGTTTCACTCTTTAAAGACAAGGTGGCAGCCAGACAAGTATGTTTGATTTCTGTTTGGTAGCGTTTTTAATAAAGGGCTAATTGAAAGCTAACCTGAAAAATGTATAGATCCTCACTTCCAAATACGTAATTCCATGTGTACCATTAGCAGAATTCAATATATTTTCCTAGAAATAGAAGCTACACAATGTGAAGAAAAAAGAAGCTAAATATGTACATGGTCTTCCTTTTTTCCTAGAAACTCACCTTGAATCTGAGGTGCCTCTCAAGCTCCTTAATGTAAAATTCTGTTCAATCAAATGTAATGGATTTACTTTTAGTTATTTTTGTCTCAGGTTTCTAGCAGGATCTTTGTAGTATGAAGCCAAATGTCACTGCAATCTCTGTTATGGGAAAAGGCACAAGAAAATTCAGATGAATGTGGAAAGACTGTAAATAAAAAACATTAGCCTCTGACCCAGCAATTGTCCACGAACAAGTGCAATTTTGTAGACAAATGGTGCTGATCACAATCTTCTTTCCCCACAGCTTGGCAGCTGCTCAGCATAGAGCACTGCTGAATAGATAAATATGCTTTTGACACTGGTATGAAGGAATAAGCTTGCCCACAGTGAGATAGAGCATTCATTGACAGGCCTGACAGGTATAACAAATAAAGCTCTTGGCCACAGGAGATGCTGAGCACCTGTGACACCTGTCTTTGCTAATTCAGTTTTGTAGGTGAATGCATGAGTAAAAATGAAGGCTCACAGTTGCCTGTTTGGGGGACAGCAGAGAGTACAGCTGAATGAGATATTCAGTTCTAGGAAGCCTATAAGAAGGCAAGAAATGCCAGTGGCACTGGACACAAAAAGGCAGAAATTTGCCCCAGTTCAGGTGTGTTGAAATTCTATTCAGGGGTTACCTTTCCCCTCAGACACTTTGTGCCAGAGCAGGTATTGCCTGTCTTTGCTGCCCATGTTCAGTGCTGAACCCATGGGTGGCACGTTCTCCTGTGCAGCAGTAGGAATCTCTTCACAGCAATGCCTTCCACTCCAGATTCTATGATAGGAGGAGATGACTGGGCAGGTTCTGCTAAGGCCTTCAGCGCCCTAATTGCTGCTCTCATCCTCACAGTCTCTCTCATTCTTCAAAGATCCCATGGACCCACATCTGTCTAACTTCTGGCATCTAACTCAGGGCCCTAAGTTTAGAGATACCGTCACCTCAAGCTCTTCTAGTTAGCATAAAGGAGTACTGGGAGGGCAAGACCTTGAGGGACCCTGGTCTATTTAAGGTCTGAGTGAGCCTTCGGAGCTGCCTGTTTCTCTCTATTTTAGGCTGAAGACAACTCCTTCTCCTGAATTAGGAGCTTTGGTTAAGTGCCTAATTGCAGGCAGGATCACGGTGAACTTCTGTCCTCATTCCTGTAAGTGAAGCGAGTGGTCTCTGCTCCTTACAGTGCACAGACAGGCTGCTGCTCCAGGCGCTCCACACCTGTTCTCCAGAGGGCAGAGGGAGCTGAGCAGTAGGGATATGGGTCCCCCCAGCCTCCTCCCGTAGGCACAAATCAAGGATGCCCACCAGCAGCCCTTGCAGTGAGAGTGGGGGCTTGGCCTGGGAGGGTCTGTGGGGTCAGCGTTCCTAGGTTCTCAGTCCTTTGGATGAAGAACAGGCCAGCACTGGATCACCCACATTAAAAATAAAAAAAATCAGTGTCACTGCAGCTGGGATCCCTGGGTCTATGGTGTATGTCTGTGACACCCTGCTTCCAGCAGCTCCTCCTGGGCCACTGGCAAAGGGCTGCAAATTCCTGACACCACTGTTTTCCGTTCCTTTTTCTTCTTTCCTTCCTTCCTTCAGTTGTAGCTTTCTTTCTATTTATTGAGATTTATATAGTGCAATAAAAGTGCAGAGCTTCTGCCTCCTGGCCTATCAACTTCATCAGGTTTGGGGAATTGAGGGAGAAAAAGGAAAAGAAAATACGTGAATATAATTACTGTAATGTTGAATTATTTTGCTGCCATATGGAGTTAAACTGGCTAAAAAAAGAGAAGATTTCCATGTCAATGCTATTTGTTTTACAATAGAAACTTCTCTTTTCTTCACCCTTCTGCTTCCAGAAGGGTCTTATTCAGTGTATTCAGTCTTAGCCAGAAGGTCACTGTTGTCCTACAGAAGAGTCCTCCCTCCCCTTCCTGGCACCTCTGGGTGCTGTGAATGGAGCTCTCTTTCTCTGAGACTGAGATCTGTCAGCAGGAAGGTGCACTGGGACCCACTGAGTGTCACTCTTCACTCCTGCAGGTCAAATACATCACCCCTGGGTGCTGCAGAAATGTTGTGAGGGAGGGACTGGCAACCCCAACAGACCTTCTGGCTCTGACCCTATAGTGCTCAGCATCCTGACCAGCTTTCCATTGCATTGTGCCATTAATCTAAATTAATTCAGTCTCTGACAGACAGGTCCCTAGGTAGGTGATTTTCAGGTTTATATTAAATTTCTCAGCCTCATTATTTAATACTTGTATATGCATTTTTCATTGTGGACTCTCAACTTTGACAAGGCATTGCTGAAGTAACACATCCTGGAATGTGAAGCAGTCAAGTAGCTGTTCCTTCTAACTGAATCCTGACATTCCTAATCACAGTAAATACTATGTTTAATCTTATTTTTTTCTTATGGTACTCAGTGGGAGTTCTTATGGAGTGACTTTCAAATCTGTGTGAATAATGCCGTTCCTGGGCTTTCTGTAATACTGGGAGAGGAAGTGCAGGAAGGCTGTTCTGTGAAGAAATATGAGATAAAATAACCAGTAAGAAAAGCAGAGTAACGACTCTATCATAAGGCTACCCAGCTTGATTTCAGTGGCCTTGGGATCAGAGACCTTTATTTGCACTGGATGGAGCGAGTCAGAGTAGAACAAAGAGCAGCAAACCCACACTGGAGGAGGATCTGAATTCTAGGTGGAAAGGAGAGTCTCGGACCTCATAGCAGATAGGTTTATGGAGAGATCATCTGTACTGCAAGAACTGGCTACAAGGACACAGAGGGACCTTTTTCTGCTTTGTAGTGTATTTTTATACTCTCTACATTAAACTGTGCCTGCATGCCTTTACAACTGTCCTTCTTTCTTCACTTGGTTGTAAGAACTCAGAGCCAAGATCTTGCTATTCATAGGAAACAGCAATGATATTTGACAAAAAGAAACAAAAAAGACCCATATACTTGCAGGTAAAAGCTCAAAAGGAATAGATTATAAATAGTGCAGAAGAAACCTTTAGAGAGTCTAGCTGCCAGTGCTTGGAATGCTTTTGCTCGGCATATGCAAAGGGAGACTTGGGGTAAAGCTGGAAATACTCAAGAGACAGAGCAGAAAGTGCACATGTAACATCAGGGCAACTCCTGTTAAAATGTAGGTCTGTGTTCTAAGTGAGCAGGTAGTGGGTTTCTGAGGGAAAAGGAATAAGAATAGCAAAACGCTATTTTGCAACCCAGCTTCATCAGTTTAATTGTAGCCTTTCAAAACATCTAGCCTCAACTAGACAAGGAGCCACACAGGTTTCAGACTGAGGATTTGAAGGTGTGATAAGGGTGCAAATAATCTGTAAACATTGGCTTTACTGTAATGTTTTTTATCCTTAGCTACTGAAGATATTTTCTGTGTACTGTCATAGAAAAGGACAGACTAGGTACTCCTAAAACATTACTCTTGTAAGGTAGTGAAAATGTACATACCAAAATGACCAGAAAGGGACTAGATCAGTCCCCCACAAATTAAGAACGTATATTCATTATGCTTGTAATAATGATAGTATGGTTTATAAAATTACACTCGAGCAATTGTAATTTCAGTTTTATGGAGCAAAAAAGTGCAATCTCTGAGATTTAACTTTTAAGTAGTGGATTTAATTGACACCACTTGAAAAATATTAATGGTTGTTCATTAGTAGGTATTGTCTCTCCCCTTATCCTGAACGATTGTTTTAATTTAAACTTGCTCTCTGCTTTATGTATAGAATTATTGACAAAAATATGTCTTTCTTCAGCAAATGATTAGCTAAATCATCCTTTTATTTACAAGCAGCACTGTGTCCCTGTGCCCTAAATCTTGCTAGTTGGAAGAGTGGGAGGGAAAGCAATTTAATTAAGTTAACTTTATTGACCCGCTGGAGCTGTTGTTTAATAGCATGGCTCCCTGGAGTGTAGTGCAGGTAAATTGAATGAATGCCACAGAATATCACTTCCCTGCATTGCATATTTCGAACCTCTGCCAGGCAGTTTGGGATGAGCAGCCAATCAGGAAAAAGGTTTTTCCAGCCTTGCTGGCACGGGTGGCATTTCCCATTATGCTCAGAATGAGGTGCGGAGTATTACACGTTTGTTCCTCTGAGCGTATCGAGAGGAATAACTCCAGGACTGTGTGTTATGCTCAGCTGCTGCAATCAGAAGGCAACTTTGTGGATTGGCTCTTCAGCCATGTATCCAAAACCACCTTTTTATGAAGGAGGAAAAATAGCGTGTGAGTCTGAATGAAAGTGCTGTGAGTAAACTATTTGCTATTAAAACCTCAATACACTCGTTCTGCATGAGAAATCAGAGTCCAGACTCTGGACCAGTCCAGAGAAGAGGTATCTTCTGGAGCTGTGCTTCCATTAAATACTTGGGAAGAAAATGAAAAATTCTAAAGCTTCTTTGTTAAACTGTTACTTGATAAAACAATAGCTGCAAAGACTTCCACAATGTATTCTCATAGATAACAGTGCCTGCTGCTGTTTCAGTTACTGCTTCCGTTATTAAAATCTTTGTCCAAATGTCTTACTAGCCTATAAAATCAGCAGAACGGCTCCTCTGCGGTTGACTGGAACACACCCTGTTTTCTGCACTATTCTTCAATACGCTCACTGTGTGATAAAAGGCACTATGTCAGTCTGTTGCACCTGTGCCTCCAATCACTTCTTTTAAAAGCCAAGCCAGATCAGCAGCTGTGTGATGTAACAGCAAATTCACATGGCTTTTAACCCTTGCAGAATTATGTTTTTAAAATTCTTTAGAATTAAATTCTTTGCAGTTTTTCTGATTAAAGCTGAGACCCAAAGATTTAGACCTACAGCTTTGCTTAAAGAATTAAATACAACAACTCCACTAATTTATTTTTTGCCATGGAAAATAATAAGAGGTGCAACTATAATTACAAGTCATACTTTTCTCATGTTCACTCATAATTTAGTTGGTTCTGAATAAGCTTGTGTGTGATTTTTCCTTTTATATGCAAACAGATTTTTCTTGGCTTCAGACTGCTGCTTTTAATTTTAAATGCATGTAAGAGAGGTGGGTATTTAGGGCAGGGGCATTGTCCTTTATTGTGCTGACCAGGATAGTTGGGAGAAGCAGGCAAGTTTCAAGCATGTAAGTCCTTCTTTAAGTCAAACTTGGGTGTCTTTAAAGAATCACACTTAAAGTGTAGGCATTACACTGATGGTGAGACCAACCATCCTTTAGAACAGCATTTCTCATGTCATCTTTGGGGGGCTGGCTCTTTGGGTAATCACTCTCACTTTCTCTCCTGACCTTTATGCCCTAATACACCACATACCCCTTCAGAACTGGTCCCATATACTTGTTCTATAAAAACCCAAGTTGTGATGCAGCCTAGGAAAATCCAGGCACTCCTAATCTGGCCCTCTGCTTCAAGGTTTGGCATAACACTGAGAGGGGAGGCAGCCACCCCCAGCCCATGATGTGAAGTCCAGAAGTTAAAACTGCCTTTAATTCAGTGTTAGATTAACATGGCTTTTGTCTGGCACTGCATGTTTGTGTGTTTACACAAAAGGATGACGTCTCACATGAGTAATCTGAGAAGTTTATTAGCTGATATTCTCCAGTGCACTGTTACTTTATCTTCATTAAATGTGTGTTTGGCAGCCAGTGCTTGAAGTCCATATTCCATATCTGTAAGATAAGCACAGTTTCTGTGCTAATGGTTGTGTCTGATGTCACAGGCAGCCCTCAGAAAGTAGACTTCTGTGATTTTCGGCTATTTTTTGCTTCCTATATTTTTTGTTCTGACATTTTAACAGATTCTGAAAGCTTTATTGTGTATCTAATAGAATGAGAAGAAAATACACATCCATGATGCCATCCCACAGTTTCTTCCGAAGGCTACAGGCAAATCACATTGAATCATAAGTGACTTTTCCTGAATAAGAATTCATGCTGGTTTTTTAGGTGAAGTTCCTTCAGGGTGTTAAAATAAAAACATATATACATGAACTTTAGTGTTACCCGATTACAGTTTCAAAGGACTGTTAAATCAAGTGTTGCACCCCTGTCCACAACCTTGTACCTATCTGTGTCTTTTTCCTTCCCATTGTGCTAGCATAGCTTTTTGCAGGACTGAGCGCTGAACTGGATTAGCAACATCAGAAAATCACCCAGCTCCTTTCTCTTTTTCTGAAGGTCCTTTATAACACAGAGCAATCCTCTCTGGATTGCAGTGTGTCCTCCAAATCACTGCTCCAATGTAACTGAGCATGCATCACAGGAAAGGGAACTACTTAGTTCAGCCAGGCCAGAGGAAAGTGCCCATCAGACTAACTGGATTTTAAGACATGCTATTTGCTTGATGTTTTAGCCTGTAAACTCTACATAGACATACTTAAGGTTAAGTACCAGTAACACTGTTTTCTCTGAACCACATCTTTGCTGAAAAGTTTTTACCTGCAGAGGAACATTTAGGGATAGATTTAGCTTTTGATATTTGAAGGTTTTATGAGTTTAGAGTTTTTATAATGCCAAAAACTAAGAAAAAGTCTAAGTTGATGCACTTGCACCCCAGAAAAGTGTAGTTTGTTTATTTGAGGATTGGCTAGAAGACATTTTTTCTTTCTGTGCTTACAAGAGTTTGCTGATTTATTAGCTGGTTTGGGTGGGGTTTCTTTTAAATTATAGCTTATATCAAGTAGATAGAAGTAATATATTGTACCTGGGTTTTTTCCAGAGATACTAACAGAAACTTTCCCTGTCACATCTGGTTTTTTTTGGGGTTGGTCTTTCCCATACTTAAGTGAATAAGGGACACTGAGGCAGCAGTTTTACAGCTGCAGAGGGAGGGCACCTCCTAGGCTCCAGCTGTTCTACCTAAAGACGCTCCTGCTTTCCACTGTCATCGCCACCCAGCAGCTGGCAGGGCTGCCCCTGCGGTTTTGCTAGGAGAGTGCCTCAAGTGATTGCTCCTTAGCCTGAAACTTGCAAACTCAGCCAAGCCAGCCCAGAGCCACAGTCCACACCACCCAAAATAAACTGGCTCCTTTTGCCTCGAGCGTTTTAGAGAGTGTTCACACACACGACCCCTCCCCTGGCACAGCTGTGGGAACAGGGAGGAGTAATGTTGTCAAGCCAGCATAACACTGTGTGCAAAAGGAGTGCTTGCTGTTCCCAAAGCCTTAACCGCTTTTAAACACAAGAGAAGGCAGCAGAAGCGGCTGCAGCATGGTTGTGTGCAGCAGAATTGCATTCAGGTGTGATGGTAAGCATGCTGTAAATGTTTTGTTCACACTGATATCTGAATATTCATTCACCTTTTCTTTGCTTCTGAAGACTAAAGCTGGCCTATGTTAGCATTTTGAAGTTGGTTTTCTTTTACTTCACATTAACTGGTTGTTCATTTATTTAAGTAAATTGAGATCAATGAGGATGTGTCAAACCTTTGCTATGCAGGAGACAAAAGTTTGGTTTAGACTACAGTGTTGTCTCTGAATCAACCAGTTAGAAATGTAGGAGTTGATTAGGAGCTACTCTCAGCTGCTCACAGAGCTTACCCTGGTAGTAGATAACTGATGCTCTGTAATCCCAGGTATGGAGAGGCCTAAGGAGTTTGAAGAGTTCAGTTTGGTAATTTACTAGGAAATCCCTGACAATTCCTCCAGAAGAAAAATTACATATATGGAGAAGATAGTGTGGCCTGAACACTTGAGGAGGAACCCAGATGCTGAACAGGACTGAATAGTTTCTTTTTGTCCTCTGGAGTCAGGAGCCTGTTGATGCAATATCCAAGCAGACTGTCTGCTTTACTGTGTACATACTACAAAAGGACAGCAGCACTATTGTCGCAATGAGAAAGGAAGATCCATTCTCTCCTGCAAAGTGTATAGTCAACAAAATTGTAGTTTAAATTTCCTACCAGTAGTTGATAATAACCTTTATTATAAGAATTAACAGAAGAAATAGGGTAAGAAATGTAGTTTGTCATTTTGGAACTCAAGTATGAGAATTAATTAATCCCAGTGTTTATTTTCTATAATAAGGGAGCTTGAATTAAATCACTGAGGTAAACCTTGCGCCCTTGCACACATGCACAGAGTAGCATTTCCAAACCTCAACCACAGAAGAGAAGAAAGCATTAAGAAAGAAAACTTGTTAATAAAAATGCCAGGAAATCCAGTACACTACTAGTGGAGGTATTCTGATTCAAGAAACTACTTCAAAAGCAAATCAGTCAAATCAGAGGTGATATTTTAAAGGCTTTTATTGAAGCATGAAAGGCCAGTAATAACCAACATCACAGTTTCTGCCAGAGAATAGGAATTGAATAGTCATTTCAGTATTTTATTTTATGATCACAATTAATTGTCTTCTGCATCCAGGATATTACGTATTCCTTAACTGTCTTCTGTATTCAGGATATTAGGTATTCTTTAACTGCCTCTCCATCCAGGATATTAGACATGATGAGAGCTGCAATTTAGGGCAGAAACACCCCAAGCAGTTGTTACGTGTCTGGATTTTATTTTTTCTCCCCTTCATGATCACTATCCCTTTAGCAAATCCACTTATTTTGGTATGTTGGGGTTGGGTTTTTTTTTACTTCTTTTGGGAAAGAGGTCAGATAGCATTATGAAATGCCAAGGCATACTACTGAAAAACCCACCCTGCATTAATGTTGTAAGAATGCACCTCTGTTTAATGTTTCCATATATATATATTGAACTGGGATATTTAGTGGTGTTTCTGGAGGAGAGTACTGCAACGCAGTTGCTAATGTAGCCCGTGGCAGGGGATAATGGTGGTTTTACGCTGCTGTGCCCACATATGGCTCCACATAGATGTACTAGCCACTCCATGGGGTGTTCCCATTCAGCTGTTTGTCAGCTGCCGAATTCCCTGCTGAACATGTCTTCTCTGTAGAGATTTATAGACTCAGGCTATACTTGGAGGAACCCAATTAGCTAAGCTAGAGAATGAGTGTCCACGCAGTTCAGCCCTGCCTGTGTGCTAGTGCTCAGGTCAGCATCGCATGAACCCAGTTCAGGACTCAGTGACCCAGGGGTGGATTCCATAAACTGTAATCTCTAAATCTGCAAAAAGCTGTGGCACTATATGAAGTGCTTCACATGGCATTGTATGATAGTAAGGGTGTGTGGCCCAAACTCTTGTGCTGTGAACCTCTGAACACAGATCATCTCTAGTTCTCCATGCACGCTCACGAAATATGCATGGACATCAGGTAGGAAAGTTCTTTCTGAAGTGTCCAGAGTCTGGTGAATTACATAAATACCAAACCTGAGATGCTCAAAAATACACATGGGTGCTTTCTCAGGGGCCCAGTGCAAAGGCTGAAACACTGTGTTAGAGAGCAGTGTAAGGTAGTACCCCAGCACTCTCACTAAGCTTTCAAAAGAGTTCTCTTGTTCCTCTTTATCCCACACCATTTCTAGGAACTCAGGAGACCTGACAGCAGGACAGAGCCTTATCCTGAGTGCCAAATTCCTTTAAAACTCTGTCTCAGCTTTTATTGCATTGGGTTCCCTGGCTTTATTTTACTTTCCATCTTTTTCCTCTTTGTTTCTCAAGGTGGTTGTTTTCTTTTGGTTGTGGACAGTAGAAGAATGTATGTGCATATATGTATTCAGCACCAGTTTTTCTTTCCTGTGTCAGGAAACAGGGGTGTGTGTTTCTGCATCTCCTCAGCCAGTAGTTTTCCTTCTTTTTACAGATCAGTCCCTGGCTTTCATCTCCCTTCAGAGCCAGGGGTTGGTGATGTATGCAGCTTTCCTTTCTTTTTGGAAAGAAAAATGTATTATTTTCTCCATCCAGACAATGGACATTGCCAGCTGTAAGTAGCAAAGGCTTTGCATGCCTTTTTTAAAGTCAGACGCAAGGTAATCTTTTCTCATTGCTCTACACTGGCTCTATACATCAGTTCTACCTTCCCAACTTTGGATGTTATCAGACTGAATTTACTCCGAAACTTAGAGCAAACTGCTGTTCTTTTCATTCTCATAATTACTGTGCCAAGCATATCTACAAGCTTTGAGGATTTACTTTTTCATTCCAAATGAGCAGTGCCAAGTGAAAAAACAATTCTAAATTATCTACCCTTCTTTCTGAGAGAAAGAAAAGTTACAGCTCACTATCGAGTACTAATAGAATTGAGAGATACAGATTCAAGTAAAAAAATGCAACAAAATCACTTAATCATTAAGTTAATAAAATTATGTTTACAGTTATATGCATAAAGACTGTGTATGTATGTGTCTGTAGTGAATGTATACATATACATGCATATATGTACATGTAGTATATGAGTATATATAAAATAACATATATAAGTATCTTATAAATATAAGATAATATATATAAATACATTATCTTTATTATTTAACTGCACTTTCCTGTGGAACATTTGCCTTTGGTAAAGCAGTAAGACCCAGCCTTGGGGGCTAGCTCAGGTTCAGAAAACTCTGAACACCTTCACAGTCAGTTCTGTGATTGTTCAAAGCACACATATATATTTTAAAAGACAAATATTTCATGCTAAGAAGCATATAAGTGTTTATTGGATTTGTGTTGCAAAGCAAAACAAAGAACTGAACCCTAACCAGAGAATGTAGCAAGATGTAAAAAGGTAAGCAAATAAAAGAATAACTGAAAATGTACCTGGAAGAAAAACATTGAAGAATAAAGTTTCAGTTTGTGCCATGGCCATAGTGGGTAATTCTAGAGAACACTGTCTTTTGCTAACTCCAAAACATGGCTAAAATATGGCCTGCATTAGCCTTATGCCTAAAGCACAGTTCCATTACAGGCTGTGCAGGAAAAGTTACTCATATTATAATTGTTTGACATTTATTGATTTTTCAGTAAAAAAAAAATCCCATGGGACAAATTCTATTCACAGTGACATTGATGTGCATCACAGTATTTTGTAGTTTCCTCACATTCCTGCTGTGAAGGGGGAGACCACAACTCTGTGACATTCTTATCCTGATTACCGTAAGATTCATAAGATTTATAGAAAAGCACTTCAGTGTTCCTCTAGCCCATGCACTCTAATTCCTGGAAACTGCCCTGATTGCTATAAAAATGAATTGAAAAATGAAACAACAAAAAAATAGGGAAAAAAAAGAAACCACTCAAGATACCCCCAGGTTTTCATGGAGTCTCCCTATAGCTCAGATGAATTCAGTGCTGAGAAGTCTTATCAGCATAGAGGCAGCAAAGGCAGAACTACATCCAAGTGCACCAGGACCACATTTTATGTACATGACCAGTTCCCGCTGAAGCCAGTGGGAAGTGTGACTTTGTGTTACTTGTAAACTTGTAGGGAGGCAGCACTGCCCTGAGAAACCAGTGCTTTTCATTGCCAGAGGTTTAAATGTGTTTTGTCACTTTGCTAACAATCATGTTTTTGTTGCCCTAGTTTATATAGTGAACAGAAATTGCTTCAGATTTATTATAATCCAGAGTCTAGCAAGAGAGATCTGTTCCAAAACCATGGTGGGGAAGTCCTTTCCTGTTCCTTTTCCCAAGAATGGGATTTCAAAGAATCATCTTTGACTGGTAGCAGCAGCATTCATAGAGAAAGGTGAGAGAAAGCATAACTAAGGTGATTTCAGCAACTTATGTTGCTGCAGCCACAGTGTTGCCTAGTATAGAGAACCCATGTGGCTATATTGAAAGTGGGAGATGAATTTGGAAGAAGTCCTTCTCACCATTCTTTGTGTTAGACATACTTTTGGATATGCTTGGCAGTTGCCTTATAACATACCCCATTGCTTGGCCTTGAGGAGAGGCTGAGAGAAAGGGCTGGGAGAGAAGGTCATGTTCCGGTGGCCTAATTTTCATGTAAGTTAGTTCCTGTGTCAGACGTTACCTAAAGTTTTAGAGCAAACTAAGTGGAAAGAATTAGGCACAGGAATTAGCATTCATATGTAGGCACTGTGACAATGGCTTACAGTTGGTACATAGAGGATACTATCTAAATGTAAGCAAGCATCATCCAAACACCTTTCTCTTGAACTAGTTCATTTTTGCAAGACACAGAAAAATTTAGGAGTATCAATGGTGGCACTTTAGCATAGCAAATTCACAGCTTTATTTGTGCTCTAGTTTACCAGTCACAGACTATCATGGTGCCCTGCCTGGAAACACAAAGTAGTTTGTTAATTCGCGTGTGCTAATAGATTTTCTGTGTTGCAGAATTCATATAATTTTGAATAATCCCTCTCCTAATGTGCATGTTTTCCACTATAAGCAACTATTCAGTCTTTTAGCAATAATTGTTGATATTTTTAAAGATATGGGTTATAATCGGTATCTGGGAGTTATAATTACTGATTGAGAAAAAAAGTCCATTGAAGTAATTGTCCATTACTACTCAATATGTCTCTATGCAGAGTAGATGCAATTGCCATAATTCTAGTTAAATAAGAGGTTGCCTACACACTGACCTATTTAATGGGTTTTACATGCAAGGAAGAAAAATCAAAGAGAAAAATCTAATGTTCTGTCTCTAGATTTTCTACTTTTTATTTTAGGGTCCATTCTATGTCTCCATTGTGGCAGAAAAGAAGGCTTTCATGCCTGTGATTTCATTGTATTCAGAAGCCCCAGGCTTTGCCCAGTAGAACTAGCTCTGATGAGTAGCTTTAATAATCTAAAAGGCAAATCTAGCACTGGGAGAGGAGGGCAAAAGCACTTTTTGTGAAGTTTGACTCAACATAACTTGTTTTATGCATCCAGCAGTTTTGAAGAGTTTCAGGGAAGAACGAGATCTACTGTTCACCATGGAGCTGCTGTCACGCATGTCATTTACAGGACCTGTTCTTGGCTAGAATAGATCTTTGGTGGCCCTTTACTTCTAGAGCACCTGCTGAATAGGGCATTGCCGTAGATTGGGTTTAGATCCTATGTAATGGCATGGATTTTCACTACATTAAGTACTGGCAAATGAGAAAGGTCCTGGTTTCCTGCCATGTACATATGCTCCCTAAAAAGGAACAGCACAAATAGAAGGAGGCAAGATGTGTATAAAAGGAGAAGCTGGGAATGACTGGCAGTGTTATGTAGAAGGAAGAGTGAAAAAAGTGAAGAGGAACAGAGAGGAGGAAGAGCAAGTATAGGAGTAGCAAAGAAGATCAAGAGTAGGGAGAATGGAAACTTGCAATGGTAGAAGGACTAGGAAACTGGGAATGGAAAATCAGAACAGAGAAAAGAGTAAGAGATGGCACATTTTGTTATTTGACAAAAGACTTAATGTGCCAGATACTCAGAAGAATTTTTCATTTAAATGAGGCAACTGAGTCATCTTTTTAACCTGAATTCTCTAAGCATTCCCATGCAGCCAAATGAATATATGTGTCGTCTCATAATGTGATTATGACAGAAGATGCAAGCAAAGAAGGTTTGAACCCCATACATGTAGCATACTGGGACATCTCTTAGGGAAGCTGAAAACTGATGGAAAACAAGCAACCCATCACACCCTTTAAAGCATAACAGTAGAGAACGCTGCTTTTTTGTTTGAAATACTGCATAAGGATTGGGGCACCCCCCACCTTCATTTTTTCCACTCAAAGAGGGAGAATGGAAAGCTTAGTCCTTTGGGTTTAGCCACATTTCAGTTCAAGGAGCTAGGCAGATCTTGATCCCCCTAACAATTTTTAAGCCATAGAAGATACTTTGCCTACACACCTTATAGGCAGCTATGCACAACAAGGGCATTATTCAGTCAAGTTGTTTCAGAAAATAAATCATAAATTCCTGCTGATGAGCAAAAAGAACTCAAGGCAACATCCAGTTACCTCAGTGTTCACTTAACGTGGTAAGACACGGTACAATATTGCAGCATGTTGTTCCTCAGGAATGTTGCATATCTCCTGTATGCTGTAGGGGTGAATTCGTTTTCTCCATCTGCTACCTCCTCCCACTCCCATGTGTGACATTGAATTCCTGCACTGCTTTGTCCAAAAGTAACCAAAGAAATTTCTGTAATACAGTCCATAATGACACTCTCAGATTTAAGGTGAGTTGTTTATAAAAGTACTTTTTACTGAAAATTTGGCTATATGTTGCATTACAGGTTTCCTTACTCTAAGGCATACATGTTGTATAGTTTGCTTTTCATGCAAGAAATACTGTGTAAACTAAAGTATAGGCACAGATTAGTTCAAATAATTTTATTCAACTGTGTGTGGAAACACAGGATACTGACAGAGACATCAGTAGGCTAAAAAATTATTTAAAGTGATACTGCCAAAATTCTCAAGTGTCACTTCAAGATGTTAGTGGATTAGTATTTACAATGTGCTGCAGAATACAAAGTGGTTTGCTTTACAAGGGGAACATTTTGAAAACATAAAAATGTGAATGCTGGATGAGGACACTGCCTAAATGCTGTATATGCGGTAGGACAATTCAGAATCTGAAATCAGAGTTGTTCTTTCTTTCCGTGGCCAGTAAGGTTTGTGCACCCGTGTGATATAACACTGTGTAATGAACTGTAAGGTCTGGGAAACAAAAGTAACAAATTAATGACTCTTGTGATTTTGAAGCACATCGATCTTTCTTCCTGTCCAAGATGAAGACAGCAAAGTGTGTCAGGAAAAGCTATTATCAGTGTAACACTTACTGGAAAATGGCAATGCTAGGGGAAGTTAAAATCAGAGCAAAGTCTTCTGGTTTTGAAATATTAAAATATAGATGATGAATTACAGTCAATGTAGATAAACCACTTATCTTCATAATGCTGATGTAGGATGAGATTCTGCAAACACTCCCCATTCAAATATCCTGTTGGGTCCCTGTATACTATCTGACAGGCAGTAATCAGGGCAAAGCACTGCTAAAATTAATTCCTGTAATACGGGGGGTTTTAATGAAAATCCTGATGACAAATTATCTTTGTTGTTCCCTTCATCGTTTTATCCCTTGTATCGTAAGTTAATTACATGGCATATTAATGGAGGCCTTTTAAGCACGCTATACATGTCAAAGAAAAAATAAAATCCTGTCATTCCTGGAACTTGCCAGACTCTCACAAATGTATGTGAATTTAATTCTGATAGTGTTTTAAATTGGGGGTTCATCATTTATGTTTTTACCTGTCAAATACTCACTCGGCTTCTCTTAGCATAACAGGTGGAAGTAAAAAAACCCCAGTATTCTCCCTCTTGCTTGTCTTTTGTGAATAAAATGAAAGAAGCAGTAATTGGACAACTCACAGGTTCATGCTTTAGGACTAAAAAATATGGTTATGGAATGTTTAAATTAGGCAGTGCTGCGAGTTACAAAGGAGGTGAGACTAGGTTGCTACGAAGTGAAACACATGTTGACAGGTAACAAGCAAAACCTGTGAGATGCTGTTGAGCGGGGGTTGTAACCTCTCTTGGTTTTATTTTCCAGCCATATTCTCAGACTTACCCATGGAAAATTCTTTTAAAATTAATATTTAAACTAAAAAATGATTTACATTATTTATAGTCAATAATCATTAAGCATTATTACTCCATTACTTTTCATTTCAGCTTAGTCAGCAAACACAATTTAGTGACTGTCTCCTTGTAAAAGATGCATCTAAATTGACCTTGGAAAAAAGTTCCATTTTCATTTCTTCTTTTTTTTATACTTCCCATTTTGCAGATCTTTTGCCTGAAATTAACAAATAGTTTGAGGGGGAAAAAAAGGAAGTTTTCAGAATGATAAGAACAAATGAAACAAGAGAGTTCAGCAGCTCATTTTGGGAACTGTTTGGCAGGTTTCCATGGGAGACTACCATGAAGGGGAAGGGGACCTGGAGAGAATGCTGCTGTCTGAGGATAACCTGCCCAGACCTGGGCTCAGCCCAGCTCATGGCTCGCGTTCACACAGGCACAACAAATGGGCAGGAGATCCAGCCTGGTCTCTAGTGCAAAAACAAAGGGCAGAGGAGGCTAAGGAGGGCTGCTCAGGAGCAGTGCAGACCATTGTCTGGCCACATAGTCTGGGAATTAGGCAAGTCGGAGCTCAGATGGATTTGAAATGGTGAGGAATGTGAACAGCAACACGAAGAGCTTCCAGAGGTGGAATCAATAGGAGGCAGACTTGGTAAGAAAGCACACAGAAAAGGCTGAGCAACTCAGCATCTTCACTTTGGTCTTTACTGGCAAGTTCTGTCCTCAGATGGCCTAAGCAAAGATTGCTTTGTGTCTTCTTCAGAAGGTCTCTGGGGATCAGATGTTCCTGAGGGACAGGAGATGGCAAGTATTAACTGCATGTGAGCAGGAAAGCAGGTCAAGGAAACTACTGATAAAACACTCCTCAGTCTCCATGAAGATTTTGGAGAAAACCCCTCTGAAAACTATGTCCAGGCACATGGAGGGCAAGAAGGCAATTGGGAACAGCCCGCATGGATTCACAAATGGCACATTGTGGCTGATGTATCTAAGAGCTTTCTTTGAAGACATGGTGGGTGAAGGAAGAGCAATGGTTATTTACCTTGACTTCTGCGAGACTTGCTACATGGCATTTCTGCAGCCAAATTGGTGAGATGTGGACTTGAGAAGCAGATTACAAGGTGAATGCACCACTAGCCAGATCATGAGGCTCCAAGAATTGTGATCAGTTATATATATTCCAGCTGATGAGTGGTTTCTAGTAATATTCCTCAGGATTCAATACTGGCACTCACATTCATTCATGTCTGCACTAGAAATGCAGCCAATGGGATGAAATACACCCTCAGCAAGTTCATGGATGATACCTATTCAGGGAAGCAGTTAATATGGCAGAATGCAGGGCTGCCATTCAGAGGACTCTCAACAAGCTGGAGAAGCCATCTGGCAGTAACTTTAGGAGGTTCAGCACAGGCAAATGCACATTCCTGAACCTGAGGCAGGGTGAGCTCATGCCACAGGACAGGCTGGGCACTACCTGGTTACAAAGCAGCTTTGCATAAGAAGTCCTGGGGTCCCATCAGACAACTCCAGCATGAGTCACCAGTGCATCCTGAAGGTCGCTGCATCCTCGGCTGTACTAGCAAGGCTAGCCAGCAGACTGAGGTGATTCTTGCTTGCCGTCTGTGTGGCCCTTGTGAGGCGCTGCCTGGAGGACTGCGCTCTGTTTTGGATTCCCTTGTATAAGATAGACATTGCCATACTGGAGCATCATGTGGCTGGAGCACAGGACATGCAAGAAGAAGCTGGCAGAACTGGGTTTGTTCAGCCTGAAAATAAGGGGGGAATTTAGTTGTTTTAAACTGCCTACTGGCAATGTACAGAAGAAGATGAAGCGAGACTCTTCTAGGCAGTGCACCATAATAGGTCTACAGGCAACAGACACAAGTTGCAATATGGGGAATTTTGTCTAAGCACCAGAAAAATCTTTCATGCCTTGGGGAACGGGGTTGGGAGGGGGTGTTAAATCCTGGCCCATGTACCCAGAGATTCTGTGTCATCTCCATTCTTGGAGATATGATAAAGTTGACTGTGCAAATACCTAAAGAATCTTTGAATTTGGATGTAACTTCAAAGCTGCTTTTGCTTGAGTAGGCCCAGGTGAGCCTCAAAGATCCCCTCCAGCCTGATAATCCCAACAAAATTTGGTTTTGCTTACTTAAATGGCTGCTTTAAGGATGTAAATAATATTCCGTAGGCACTTTGTATTTTGAAGGAAAAGAACAGTGAAAACGGGGATCATTATTATTAACAAAATGTAAGTCACTGCTGCTAGGGAACACTGCAGGAGCGGTCATATATACCAGCCTGCCAGAATAGATAGTGGTTTTTTGTTAAATGGAAAAAAAAAGTCAGTGAAGCATGTTTAATCCACACAAGTGAAGAGTTCTGTAGACCTTGTAAACAAGTCCAAGGTAAAAATAGGTCAATTTGGGTGATTTACTAGCCTGGACAGATCCAGTTTCCATACATTTTAACATTTTTCCTATTTTAATTTTTTTTCTTGCTTATTTCCTCTGCATAAAAACCAAACCACTTTCTTCACCAGTTCTCTCAATCTTCAAATATTCTTTTGCTTAGAGAATAAGTTGATAGGCTCTAAGGACTGGGGAAATGAGGGGGAGAAAGTTGTGGAATTGGTGGGATTTTTCATTCCAGCAATGATTTCCCTTTCAAAATCTTTCCCCAGCTGTGTATTGAGGCACACCCATAAATAAGGGACTCTACTGTCCAATGCATCTGTGAACAGAAAGGATTTTTCTCATGAGGGCAGAACTTTATCCTTCTTTCTATGGTCCCAGAGCTCCTCTGAGGAAAACCAACATTACTGAGTGAAATAAACACCCGATTTTGGTGAAAGCTGGTGTGGCAGTCAGAGCTTCTGACTGGCTCAGAGAGCTCTTAGGCATGGGCACAGGTGCTGTACAGCTCCCACCACAAGATGAGAAACCCTCTGGCCTCCTTTCGCTGTCCTGACATGCCCTGTTAGTGGCTGGCTGGGTAACCATGTACCTCAGTGCTGAACTGTGCAGGTCTTCCACTGAAAGCACAGTTCTCCCAAGGGTAAAAGCAGAAAAATGGTTCTGCTGGGCCTGGTCTGTTTCTCTGAACATACGCAACACCATAAATTTCAAGAGTGTAAGATGGAAGCTTTAGAGGGATCTGTTTTCCAGTACATTTCTCAGATTTTCCTGGCCTGAAGTTTAAAGACTTGGATGGAAACTATACCTTTATTTTCCTAATAAATGCCAGGCAGAGAAGAGGGATGTCCCATGAATTTGTTTCATTGGATTTTTAATTTATTCAGGTTTTTAGCATCTACAATATCTTCTAACACTTTATTCCATAGATTAATTATTCATTCTGTTAAAAAGTGCATTCTCTCTTTTAGGCAGAATGGTTTGGGTTGGAAGAGACCTTAAAGATCATCCAGCTCCAACCCCTTGCCATGGGCAGGGACACCTTCCACTAGACCAGGTTGCTCCAAGCCCCATCCAGCCTGGCCTTGAACACTGCCAGGGATGGGGGAGCCACAGCTTCTCTGGGCAACCTGCGCCAGCACCTCAGCACACTCACAATAAAGAACTTCTTCCTAATATCTAATGTAAATCTACTGTTTTTCAGTTTTAAACCATTCCCCCTTGTCCTATCATTACATGCCCTTATAGAAACTCCTTCTTGCATTACTGCCAGGGCTTCTCCTGTTTTACCCTTCTCAGTGTGGCACAGGATGTTAGTGTTTTTGGCATGTTTTTCTGAGCTGTCTCTTTTCCAAACTGAGTTAGCCCAACCTGCTTATTGTTTCTCACACAGATACTGTCCCTGACCATCAATCACCTTACTTCTTATCCTTGTCTATATGTTTTCTACGTCAGGTGCGTCTCTCGGGGCTTAGAAGATATGGCACATTTTCTCTGTGGCACTAATATTGCCCTCTTTAATTTCATTTTCCTAATAATTCATAATATTCCCTTTAATTTAGGCTGATGTGTTCATAGAACTGTACGTGGTTTCTCCAGTTGCAGTAGCCATATTTCAGAATGGTAACAGCTGACTTAAAGCTCATCATGGGGTATGTATAGTTAGGACTCTGTTTTCATTACAAATTCAATGTTTATGAGCTTTCGTCCACACTTTTATCAAAAACCACACATACTTGAGATCTTTCTGCAATTTTTCAGTCACTCTCGGGTTTTAATACCCTAAATAATCTAGCATGATTGTTATCTCACTAATCAGCCTCATCCAAATTGCTTATGACTGTGTTAAGCAGCACATTTCACTGCCCTGAACCACTAGAAATCTTTCTGCATTGTGAAGAGTGACCATTTACTTCAACTTGTATTTCCTATTGTCTAACCAGTCTTAAGTGGCTTGTTCCCTGTAAAGACAGGGTTTGGCTTGGGAACCTCCATAGCATTTTCTGCAGTGAACACCTGCATAAAGGATTGTTTCCCTTTTGCTGGTGTACAGTCTGATCTTATTTGAGCTCCCCTTTCATACCCCAGTTACTTATCAGCCATACGGATTTTCTGTCAGACTTCCTGTTTCTCATGTGCTTAAAAACCATTTTATTATTGGTTTTATGCCTTTAGCAAATTACTTTTCAAAATCTTTTTTGCCTGGGCTTATTAAATTTAACTTGCCAGAGTTGATATTCTTTTCTACTTTTCTGGGTGGGAAATGACTTCCACTTTCAGAAAAACTTTTAGTAATCTCCTTTACTGTGCTGTGTATTGAAAGAGTCTAGGAAAATGAGAACTCTGGGGAGTTTCTCTTCCCATGTTCCCTGCCTTCCCCCCAGAAATTACCAGACATGAGGTATGTAGGTAAAGTTCTAAATTAATTATTGTTCTTTTTCTGAATTGCTTTCTCTCTCTTCTGTGTCCCCTCAGAAAAGGCACTAAAACATGAAGGGAACACTCAAAATTCAAACCATGGGGAAAAAGATCAAAGGAAACCATCTGCAAAAAGTTAAGAGAGAAAGGAAAGGTTGTTGTGAGCATGCATGGATGAGGGATAAGAGAGAAGGAGAGAAAGGCGGAAAAAACAGCTTGGGAAAATATACACAGGCAAATGAAAAAGTGATCATACAAAAATAATCACCTCTGAAATATTAAAGGTTTCATTGCAGCTTGCAGTATAGTTCAGAGGGATGTGTTCTAGGAATATTCTTCATTTATGAAATTGTGTGGTTTATGAAAATTATACCCAGATATACACCAAGCTTTAGATATGGATATACACGTGTGTGTATGTCCTGTCCCAAAAATGATAAAGACTGAGACAGCAAAACTTCCAGATGTTTTGATGGGATTTCAATAGCAAGCAGAGACTCTAAACTAGAGGCAAATTTCATCCTTGGGCAGCTGCCCAGATTTCCCCACTCATCAGCAGACTCCAAATAGCAAGTTCCATCTCTTGTAAACATACAGGTGTATACGGACATGATTCCTGGGTATATCCCAGCAGTGGCTGTGCACTGCACCCTAAAGCAGCAAAGTATGGTACTGGGTTATATCAGTGCCTTACAGGATTAGTCCTGCAAACTTTTGCTCATGAGCCACTCCAAGAGGAGAGGTTCTGATTTCTCCCTGGGACTGCTGCTCTGCACAAAAACAGTGGGTCTGTTTTGAGCCCTAGCAAAGTAAGGCTTTCCATCATCATATTGCCAACTTCAACATTTCTCCAGTTGCGTGAAGGAGGTAGCTTACCTTTTGGAACTGAAAAATTATCAAGCTTTTGAAATGCACTTACCAGCCCTGAAAGGGAAGTAAATATAAAAAATAATGTCACTATACATATAAATATTGTATCTGTTCTTCCTCTAGGAAGTTCTGGTGGATTCTGAGTTCTTTGAAAGGCCAAATTGCAGTTGCAGTTGTAACCATCATTTTTAATTAGGCTTAACAATGAGACTGTTAACTTCTTTTTCTAAGAACAAATCTAGATCCTCCAAATGAATGAAACTGAGGTAAATAACAGCACTGATTGCTTCTGATTTGCACTTTTTGAAAGTCCACTGCACAGAACAAGGGAATAAGCAGCTGAGAGCCATCAGCACCTAGGCTGTGATCAGCCCATAAACCACGTGTTTTGTAGTATGAAGCAGCTTTGATTTTGTTTCCCAGTTGAGACCAAGATGTAAGATTTAACCTGAAGAGCCTCCTGGGTTTTGAGCTGTAGCAACTATAAGACCTCTGCAAGGTTAGCAGCTCTTTTGCACTGAGCACTGGAGAACTGATTACCCCTGCCCTGAAGCATGCATTACCTCTGAGGTGTTTTACACATAGCTAAAGGCCTACATGTATCCTGAATAAAAGCTCTCTAACCATCCACTCTTTCTAATTTCCTTGTCTCCTCATCAATGAATGCTTGCTGGTGCAGGGCTCTTCTTCACCTCTGCAGAGCGAAAAAAATGCTTTTAGGAGGGAAAGCAGGATGACATATAGGCAGGAAAAGAAAGGCTCAGGGCAATAAGAAAGGAGATACCAATATGTGAGTAAGTTTTGGAATAGTTATCTATACTCAATCTAGAAAGCCTGACAATATAGGAGAGAGAAGAATGCAATGGTGGAAAAAATGAGATTAGAGGAAACTCATCACAGTTTTATGACACAGAAATGTGACTGAAGGAAGAAGAAGGCTGTACCAGGAGACACAACACAGTACAAAACAAAACAAAGGGATGGAACTTAGGAAAGTAAATGAAAAAGCAAACGTTCAAGAGACAGATTTTGATTTTGTTTTCAGAGATTGGTTGAAAATGTACACACAAAATGGCACACAGATAAAGCATTTTACTCCCATAATGCTGCAACACTCCAGGATCTAAATGGGCTATGCTAATAGCAGCTCTGTGAAGTAATACAAGGTTATTGTTTTATGTCCAGGTAGCTAAGGCATTGAAAGACAAAGTGAATCTCAAGAGGCATAGTGGAAATTTGTGAGTGGAGAAGGGGTCTGAACTTGGTCAGCATCACTGAAATATTTCTTCTTTCTGACATTTAAAAAAAAAAAAAAGGAATTATTTAGTAGGAAATTATTTAGAAATATTAAGCAGGACATAAAGTTGGATATAAAAAGTCATCATGGCATGGCAAAGTGTATTTTACATTAAACAAAATTATTGGCTTGCAATTTTTTTCCTGTTGTTGCTACACTAGTGGACTTGGCCAACAATGGTATAATCTCTCAGAAAAGCTGTAACAAATATACCTGCATAAGGCTTTAATAACTCTAGCTCGAAACACTAATATTTGGTAAAATTTGAGTGTTATCTGCCAATATTGATGCAACACATGTTCTGACACTACTGTACAATGAGGGACTGCCAATACACACTTCAAAGCTGTTTCTGGTTTTAAATCTATTATTTACTCTACAGCTCTTCAGTATTTTCCTGATCAAACTAGTCAAGCTCTACCCTGGCACACTGATAACTCTTATGTTGCACCAGCATATTGAAACGTCTCACAGTAGCCATTTACATCAAGAATTTCACTGCACTCAAACTCTTTTTGTAAAGAAGCTGAAGAGCACAATACAGGCAGCATATTAAAAAAATATTGATCATTGAAGATGAACTGTTTGCCTTTTTGAGAATGATATACTGATGACCCTGGAGATGGAATTTAAGACTGACACGAGGTGGGTTTCATACATCTTGGGTCAAGGCCCATGAGTCTCAGAAGAATTTTAAGATGACACCAGCGAACATAGTCTTTGCTGAATCTGAGAACGTAGAAGAAGCAAAATTAAAATGAGCCCTCAGCTTCCAGCAGCAAACTGTCTGTGAGCACAGGCGAAGTAGAAATTGGCTAAGGTAGCAGGCTGCTGGGAATACAAAGTGTACATCCCTTAACATCTGCCCCCCCACACCCCCCTCCCCGTAATTTTAGTCCTTATTAGTGCAGGAAAAAACAGGTTGTCTGAAACTGCTGCTGCCCCAAAAGTAGGAGTGGAAACTATTGGTAGAATGCCCAGTGCTGGCAGCTGTGATGACTGACTGGTATCAATCCCTGAAGGCAGCCAGATTAGCAGCATGGATCTTCTAGATCTCTCCATTGCAACTCCCCACTTTTCTGCTGCAGGCAGGGGTGGTCATGTCCCATCTGTTATTTTAGGAGGACTGACTGTCAATTTTATGTGAGCTGTTGAAAGTCTTGTGCTGGCTCTAGAATAAAAGGCATGCAAAATATTTAGAGTCTTAAATGAGGAATAATCATGGCATTACTTACGTTTAGAAATTCAGGGAGCATCCCTGGTCTCAGTGTTGTATGTCCCATGCTACTTGTTCCAAAATGAAGGCTACGTTATCAGCATTTCATTCTCCACTCCTGGCTATCCCAGTTTCTCTTTTTTCTGTCCCAGGTTCTTTGTTGTGAATCCAACAGGTTAGTGCTAAAAACAACTTTCATTTAGGATGGATGGATATTCTGCCATCACTGTCTGCATCTGAGATTTGAACCGTGAAGCAGGGTTCAGTTTTGACTTTCCAACTTCTCTGTGTTCTGGGCATTTTTGGCTAGGTAATTTCTACACATTCCGCCATGGGAATTCCTAGAGATTACAAATTCAGTAGCCAAATTCATCATCTAGAAGCGGAACGTCCCAGGTCTGTTTCACACGGTCTGACTGAGTTTTGTGCCCTGGAGCTTTGTTCCTTCAAGTTGGCAAACCTCAGACCTTAGGTGATGGAATTAGATCTGTGCATTGTTCTCTTGGTCCATCCTGTGCTTGTGAAAGTCCCTCAGTGTTTTTCAAAGTAGCAGAATTTTTCAATGTAACTGCTTCTCTGGTTTTAGAAATCATGACAACTCCTAATAATTCAAATGTGTCACAGTGAGTGATATTATAATCCCCCTTTTTGTTGTCTCTGGTAGGTTAAGAGTTGCACTGTGAGGCTTGTGAGGATCAGATTTCTTACTCCTGATTTCAAACTCCTTATGGCTACTTCCTCCTTTGTATACTGCTGCACTAGGAGAAAGGAGGCACTTTCTCTGAGGTTTGCTCAGGCTTGGTTCACATGCTTCCTTCCTCCTGTTTGTGGCATATTGTATTTCTTTTTTTGTCAGATACAACTTTTCCAACAGTAAGAAAGCTCTGACGTTTGTATGCAGCCATCCTTGCCCTTCTCAATGAAAACCCTCAAGGCATCATGGCTGGGTGCCTACTTCAGCTTTTGGATTGGACAGTGGCTCACGTTATTTCAGTTGTCATTATTGTCAAGGAGCTTTATTTTTTTATATTGGTCTTCAGCGAAGACTGGATGTTTACTCAATGAACAATAGCAAAATGCCATAGGGCACTCAAAAATAATAATAATAAAAAATAAAAAGATTAAAAAAAATTGCTTGAGTTTTAAAAGAAGAAGAGGTGGGTGATGTAAAATTATTTTTAGCTCTGTGATTTGTAGTGTATAAATGTTATTTACACTTTTTACAAAGAACACAGTAATTTTTCCTTTGCACCAGTCAACCAGCAACTCCTCTTACACCCCCTGACATACTTAGTCACCTGTTTTGTAAATCTTCACAAGCAAACTTCCCCAAGGGCAGCTTTGATAAACTGGCACGCTCCTCATGGCAGGAAAAGATGACTTGCTACAGTCCCTGTAACAACCAAACATGGAGTCGGAGCCTGTTTGAAAACCCAGGGCTTATCCATAACTGTAGAGTGTTGCTTTGCCATCTGCTTTTTGCTGGAAAGGAATTAGTTCATGCCTGTTAGAGCTAATCTTTCCCTGCTACTGAAGTCCTGCCTTCATGTCCATCCCCCACTGACCTTCCGGAAATAGGAAGGAAATACTTGCCAGCTCTGTGCTTCTATGACCCTGCCAGTGGAGACATGTATGTCTCAATCCACCCTGTGCAGCCTTCTTTGTTTTCTGCTGAGAACCTACTGGTTTCGCTCTGTTTAATCTTGTTTCTCCACAGTACCAAACTGGCTGGGTGGTGAAACACTGCAAAATAATGTTAAGCAAGACTTAAGGGTGGACATCCAAGTGCACGATTGAGAGCAAAAGGATATAAATAAAACAATGACAAAATCACTTTTGGTCTATACTTAACCATGACTACTGTTTCGATTATCTCTTGAGGGATTTCTTTTGCAGTGAAAGCAGAAGATGGTGGATTCACAGTCAGCCTTCCTCCCAGGCAGTGAGGAAGGCTGACTCTTCTAAATGCCCTGTATTCCTTTAGGGCTGTGCACACAAATGCAAGTGCTGATATGTCTGTCTTGAGAGTGGCACCTTGGATGCTTAAATGGTCTTTTTCCATGTGAGCCTGGTAGAGATTGTCAGATAAATACAGCAGGTTTTGCCTCCTGAGATCAGAAGAGTTGTGCACCAAGTATATACTCTACCTTTGTCCTTTGCAGTTTGCTGACTAGCTGCCCATGGAGTCCTTTCCAACTAACTCCCCATGCTCCACTGAGGTTATTTATACCATCATAATATCTCTACTATGAGATATCACTTGTACAAGCGTTCTGCAAGGTTCATGATCACTAGTACATTAGTGACTCTCTATAGACATCACATTGTATTAACATGGATAACAGATGCTGTAAAATTCATACGGTATGAGTGCTAATGCCACTTGTGCATAATGTTTTGGATATAGTGTCTTCTTTGAAGATCAGTTCCTCTCTGTTTTGTTGTGTGTCTCAGTACAAAGTGCATTTTCTTGTGATCGAACTGCACTGGAATTCCAGGCAAGGGATGCCACTTTTATAGAGCTATATCATATTTCCATAATGAAAAAAAAATTAAATCCTGTTTTTATCTTATCTTGTATGTACAATGCTCCTGGTTCCCTGCAACTACAGTCTCCCTTGATACAGAATCTCAGACACTGATTTTCAAGACAGGGGTTCATTTTAGACTTTATTGATGCGATAGACCTTGGTTTTGCCTGCCTTTAGAGAACAGAATTTCATCCAGGCACAGCTGATGCTGTAATCTTGGATGATGATGGCATTTGTGATTGTCCAGTGAGCCTTCCCATGGATCACCCCCCTTCTCTGGGTTTGGACACAACTATTTTCGTTCTGGCAGAATTACGGGTGGTGTGGAAGGAGAGCACGGCTATACCTGAGGTGGATTTAGATCCTTCTTTCGATTCTCCTCCCCAGCCCTCCGGGACGGGGGGGGGGTGGGGGGAAGGACAGGTTGTGGGGGGAAAACAAGCAGGCTACATGCTTTGTCTAATTTACGACTAAG
>WYDI02014648.1:0-21479 GCA_009867235.2 Psittacus erithacus
TATAGAGGCATCTGAGCCGAGCTCTAAATGAAGCCAGCTCATTGGCTGGAGCAGCTGGAATATCTCTACATTGCTCCGAGCATTTATTATAGGTGCTGGCAGCTGACTGGGTGTGTTGGGATGGAATGATGCCCTCCTCCCCCAACACATGTAGTTTAAAGCATCCTTGACCAGCCTGGCAAGCCTCCTACCAAAACTGCTCTTCCCCTTCTTTGTCAGACCAGCTCTACCAGCCCCCAGTAGACCGGGCCTACTAAACTGAGTCCTGTGTTCTAAATACCCAAACCCCTGACTATGGCATCACCATTCCAACCATTTATTAACCTGGCCAATCCTCCTAGACTTTTAAGGTCCTCCCCTTTATCCTGGAGAACTGATGAAAAGACAATCTGAGCTCTAGAGCCCCTAATCACCTCTCCCAGGGCTCTGTAGTCCTTCTTCATGTTCTCCAGGCTACTACTATCTATATCACTAGCACCCACATGGATCACCAGAAGTGGGTAATAGTCAGTGGGACTCACTAAAGCAGGCAGCCTGCCTGCAACATCCCTGATCTATGCCCCTAGTAGGCAACACACCTCCCTTGAGATTGAGTCAGGCCGACAGACGTGTGCCTCTGTTCCTTTCAAAGTAGAGTTCCTTGCTACTACGACCTGCTGCTTTTTCCTGGCAGCACCAGTAGAGATCTTCTTTACCAGCGCATCAGCACTCGAAATAACATTTAGCATGTGAAATAATAGCTTATTTTACCATGGGTGAAACCCTGGCTCTGTTGAACTCTGTTGTCAGCTCAAGGAGCTCACTTTCAGTGAGATCACAATATCACCTCATAGACCAAAGGCTCTGCAGGAGAGGAAGAAAAATGTAAAACAACCTAAATGAATAAATCAAAATAACTCTGTAAAGACACAAGGTTATACCATGAAGATTCTGGGAGTTTCCAAAGGTGCAGGAACGAGAATGATGGGAATTGCTTCAAAACAGGAAATACCGGAAGCCCATGCTTACTACTGAAACCTAATCAGAAATTCTCCAGCCATACTTTGACTAAAAATAGATCTGATATTCTTTTTTTCAAACTAAGAAGGTGGCCTGTTATGGCAAATCTGCTTTTTCGCTTTGTTTCAGGCTAATGAGGCAGAGTAAAATCACTCAGGATACTGAAGTGTTAAACTGAACCCCAAGAAAGATGGATTAATGAAAACAGGATTGTAAGAATAGGAACCGAGAACACTGCTCATCATATGGGCTCTAGGATCTTGCTTACAGATAGCGTGATCACACTTTTCTGTAATAATGATGTGTAAACAATTCAAAGATTAATGATAAAAAACACTTCACATTTCATACGGTGGAGACGATGAAAACATTCAAAATGCTTTTGCTAACAGGCAATATTAGAAATTGTGATGGGTCTTGGTACTTTTGAGATAACCAAGTTCCATAATCTGAACCAAACCACAGTGAGTCTGCTTTTGATGACAGAAATAAACTGCTGAAAAAACCAATTCATCATTTTCAGGTGATGTCATGAAAGCCCTTCATTTGGTTAAGTGCACGGTTCAGCCTCCTGCATCACATTTTACAGCTTACTGCTGCTATTTAGCTCAATTTATGGAGCCTCCTTTGCTTTCCACCGTCTCTCAGAAACATACCAGGCTCTCGGCTTCTCTTGCCAGGTTACATGTGGCAGTGCACGCAAAGAATACTTTGTGCATGGCATCCTAGCAAATAAATGAATGCAAAGATAAAATTGTCCACACAGATTAGTGCCTAAAAGCCATTTATTCATTGACAGTTCATGCACTTCATTGTTAATGGCTGTCTAGAATCCCTCTCTGTTCTGCAGTTTCATGCCCAATCTGTCACAAGTGCAATTTCACTCAGATGCTGCACTAGCAAGAAACGACCACATTCATTAGGGAAGCAGCATGAGCAGATATTAGCACCTACAAATAGCCCTGAGCCCAGCACTGTGCAAATGAGGCTCAAGATATTCAGCGTGAGTTTCAGGTTACCACTTTCAACTCTGCTGACACATTAAGGTGACCACTGATGTCCTTGCTTCTGAATTCCTCTTCCCTGCTTGACTGACATTTTGTGTTCTGAGACTTCCCTAAACCACGCTGTGTCAAGGTGGTGTTACATTGTGCCACTCAATGCCTTTAATAGCTCTGAAGACCCCTTTCTCCATTGGGGCTGAACTGAGAAGCAAAATCTGCTGTACAAATGGGCATTTCCATCAGCACAGTGGCACTGAAGGCATCATCCTGCACAGCTGAATAAATGTGCAGAGCACCCATAAACTAAATATTTGCAGAGAAGGTTCTTTTCAAATCCCCCCAGAATTGCTACTTCTACCAAGAAGGCCAAAATGCATGGAAAAAAGGTATTTATGCAAGTTTCCACCACAAGCTGTTTTCTGTCAACTTAAATTCTGCATTTTCTTAATGAGTATGATTGATCTGTACTGACTTGCATGGACTTACTAAGTTGATATGTGTTAGTTACAGGTACAGTGCTTTATCAAATATTGTTCAGCTCTGGAACACCCAGATTTCAGTATCTGGAAATGCTCAACATCTCTAGACACGGAATGCCCCAATCCAAGACCATCAAACAGGAAATTCAAAATAAAATGTAGGCTTCCCCATACATATTCGTGAGTATGTGGCAGTAGTGTGGCATGTTATGTTGATACAGACAACACCACGCAATGGAACATAGATGGACCAATAAAATACCAGTAGCAAGAGAAGTAATGTTATATTCTACCAACATTTATCTACAGCAGACTTTCATCTTTAGCAGGCTATTTAGTCTAAAAAGCATAAAGGATAATTCACATGTCAAAAATTGTTTATTATTTCAATATTGACCACAGTACTAAGTGATGCGCATGAAGACATCCATAAGTGATGCACTAGTATTTATGAGAAGGTGAAGTTTGTATTGCTAGTTACAGTCAGCAATTTTTATTAGGTTTTTTCCAAACTCCTAAAGATAACTCAATGCTTATGGTCGTTTACTGGTATTCAATTCACCTGAGAACCCATTAACTATATTTTCTAATCACAGAGGAAAAGGTGATCTTCGTCTTAACAAGAACACTGAATGTCTAGAAAGATGTTGAACAATTAAAGGTAGCCCAGGAGGTGTCAGGAGTTTGTAAAACATAACAAGAAAAACAAATCTACAGTGTGTCTAACCAGCAAGAGGAAGATGAGAAAAGGCCAAGAGAAGAATACATAGAAGAGGGAGAAAAATAACAAGGGGCAAGGGAAAGAGCTAAGATAAACTCCACAAAATTGAAGGTAAGTTAGAAGCGTGATTTACTTATTTGATTTTGCCAAAGCAGTTTAGAAAAAGATGCCATGGTTGTATTGATTCTATAAATTCCCTTGCTGAAATTTAGGGAAAATCTAAGTGGAGCAGCACAGTTCATTTCATACCCAAAGTAGTATCATTGCACTAGGAAGAAGGAGAAGCTTGTTTCCCCCCCGTATGATGGTACCTGACTGATTTATCCACAAACATATGTAAGACATCTGATGATGCTGCTGGAAGAAATGCTTTTTTATTCTTAAAGAAGCATAACGCACTCTATCTAGATTTCTTATTAATGGCAAGCCTTCCCCACGGCATTCCTCCTTTGCCTGGCAGTGGCATGAAACACTGAGACCACGCAACAGAGCCCTCCTCTCACGTGACAAATCTGCCTGAAGTCCAGTGTGAGAGACCATTTCAGTGCCAATGGGAGAGACAGACAGACAGCTGGCTAGCCTTAGAGTTGTGACACCAGACAAGTGTCCATACATCCGGAAACTGAGAGGTGCCCAACTCACTCCTCTCCTAGGGGTGAACCTCTTGGGGCAGGGACAGATCTCTTGGAGGAAGTTTCTGCCTTGGAGGAATCAGAGATAGCTTAGACTTAAAATACGATGTGCTAGATTTTGCCTCATGTGCATTCAGTTAAGCTGATCATCAGATCTGGTGTGAGGAAGGTGCATGCCTCCAGCTCAGACTGACAAGAACACCAGGAGTTTGTACTTTCCTCAAGGAATTTGTCTACAGGAATCCTGCTGCATCATTTTGAGTTGAGAAAAGGCTGAGCTACTGCTCACAGGGTGGATGCAATATACAAACCTCCTTACAAGCATTTTCAGGTAGAAATGCACATAGGTGAACGCTTAATAACATCCCTAAGCTATCACTTAAATTCATTGCTATACACAGTGCAGTATCATGATACTGGCAGTATCACAAGGATGTTCTCTAAACAAACATTTTCATTTATTTCTAAAATTATTAGCTTTCAGAAAGGAAAAGAAGAAATACATGTTGCATAGACAAGAACAGTGTGCGTGTGCTCAAATGAGGGTATCACAAAGCTGCAGTTCTCTCACACAAGGCAGACAAAGATGCTCTGAGAAATTGCCCATGATTTCTTAGATGCTTTCTGAGCAATTTCACTTGTAAACTACTGAACCTTCAAAGTGGTAACAGACATGCTTTCACCTGCACCACGCACTGTGGAGTGAAGTGAAGTCAATCCAGATGGTTCTGCTAGGAGGCTTTGTAACAAAGAAGTATGTTTCAGAGCTACTTTTAGGTTAGACACAATCCATGTTTTCAACACATATTTCACTGTACATGAACATTTCTATGGAGAACAGAGGCAGACAGCCTTGAATGGTGCAGAATAAGAACGGAAAAACCTGAAAGGACTGCAGGATGTAGTCATACCAAAGACATCATCTTGATAGCATCATTTTGGATTTTCATGAGCTGGTTGGCTTAGAGTCAATCAACACCATGGACATTGCATTTTAATTGTTTTTAATAAAAAGATATTTGCATTAAATATACCAAACTCCACAAACAACTCCCTTGAGAATGATGGTACTAGCAAAGCACTACACACATTGCCTTGCTGATAACTCCTCTTACCCACCATTGTTCAACATATAATCACTGGCAACAGCTCCGTTCTATAAAACAAACAAACAAACAAGTTCAGGTAACTGAATCTCCTTGCAAAGAATGCATCTGACAAAAATTGTGGAAGTAATCCGTTCTTTAATGGACATTAAACCACCATTATTAAGACTCGGCTTTCAGTTCCACAGTTTTTCAGGCTTTTAGTGGTTTGGGGGATAGCTTGGTGCTCACCAACTTCAAAACATCATTTCTACTCTACAACACCTCCAAAAATGCATCATGTATTGACGACCCCAGAAGCTCAGGCAATTCACAGAATCACAGAATGGCTTGGGTTGGAAGGGACCTTCCAACATCATCCAGTTGCAACTCCCATGCTACAGGCAGGGACAGGATCAGGTTGCTCCATGCTACAGGATCAGGTTGCTCCATGCCCCATCCAGCCTGGCCTTGAACACTGCCAGAGATGTGAATACATCATACACCGTATCTTCAGGGATGGAACTTTGGAAAGTCATTTGGGTATCTTGCAGAAATGGTATGTTGAATCTAAATCCAAGTGCACCTCATTGCAAAGATACTCAGTAAGAACCAATGCAGCTATCACTGCCTTACGGCCTGCTGTACAGTGAAGTCATACCCTTCACATTCAGGGAACTGATCTTTGTTACATTGCTTCCAACCATACTATCTCACCAAAGCATTATAAAATGTGCTGAACATACACGGTATAGTAGTGTTGCACTGTAGTCATTTGGATTTGTTTTTAAGAAGCTACTGTGGAATGTACAGTTAGAATCACATATATAGTATATACACACCTGGAACTGCAGAAGCTGCCACAGCAACCACACAGCTGTAACAGCAACCCACAGTGCAAAAACAGTTTTTACCAATAGTATCACACAGTAACAGTAAAAACGAGATGAGTCCTCCTGGCACACCACCACCAGAGCTTCACCACTCCTCACACACAGCAATAGACTGCTCAAAAATACCATTAAATTGCAGTATCTTAGGATCCAGCCTTGAAGCCCACAGCACTATAGGCAGTCTCACTCATCACAGAGACTCTCCATACACGTAATAGCTGTCCACTCCAGCAAGGGTTTCCGGGCTGGCTGGCTCCAGCAGTCAGCCCCATCACTGGCAGTGCTCCTGCCACTGTCCAAGCACTACCCACTGTCTGCCAGGGATTTACCCCACTTGGCAGCTTGGGTACAAAAGGAATGGTGCACACCCAGGACATGCTCTGGAAAGAACTAGGGCAGTCCCTTAATGAGTTGACTTTGGGAGTAGGAAACCTGGCTGAAGAACAGTGTGTGAGGGTTCCAGTCCTGTGCTGTATGAAACCAGACAGAGTGCATCACACAGTCCTGCACCCCAGAACATGACAACACCTCAAATGTTCCTACTTATATCACCACAATGTAATTCAGCAGGTACTAGACAGAATGAGGTGTACAGAATTGGTATTCAAATAGAAAGAACTAAAGAGCATACAGTTAAATATTCCCCAGTAATCACACATCCTCCTAGGTTGTAAGGATTGTCTTCTGGATTTAAAAGAATTGCAGAATCAGGTTCACAAGTTTTGTTAACAAAGTTATTTATCCCGTTCACTGCAAAACTGAAAGGATTAAAAGAATGAGTTAAGCTATTTACCTGTTATGGATAGGTCCTCTGAACTTTGGGTCAAATTTCCTTGGTTCACCTGCATTTAAAATAAAAGAGTGTAAAAATATGTCCTTATTTAAAATAAGATCTATAGAGAGGGGGATGTTAGCAGCAATCTTTGAAGAACATCTTCCATATATTCCTATTTAATCAGTTCTGTTAAAATTATTTCAAGTAGGCAATATCAGTAATCCACCAATACAATGACCTAGTTTTTGTAGATGAGATCAAAGCTTTTTTTCTTCTAGCTTAAAAACTTTGTAGGCCTCACATTCACCACACAATAAATTACCTCAACGTTCATTCTATCACTACACCTCTGCACAGTGTTCACAGTAGAAAGTTGCTGATATATGAGAGCTAAGGATTATGTCTTGCAGACACGCTGAGTGTGCTTGGCAGAAAGTGAACCTACCTCTCTGGAGATGCAGTCTAAACCCTTCTGGTTTCTCTTTAAAAAACAGTTTGGAGTCATACCTGTATCTAATGTTCTACTTACACCCTGGCAGAGTTATTTGCACTTCACACTGCTTTAGTTGCAGGACTGCATAGACACAGAGCTGCAGGTTTGCTCTTTTTGCACTGAGATTATGAGATGATGAAGCATGCTGGAGAGTGCAGAAATTCTGGGCTGACCTTGCTCTCTCTACACAGCTCTGCTTGGCAGTGAACTGCTCTGGCTTATATTCTAGTAATATTACTTACCAAACTATATTAAGAAACTGCCAAATACCAACCCACCACTGTGTGCTTCAAATGGACTTGAAGACAGTGAATTACAGCATGATTTCACTTAGGAAAGAGTAACACAAATTTATTACAGAATTTAAATTTTCAACTTTCAAGCTACTGTATGAAGAGAGAGAAGCAACTTCATCCTTCATCCAACAAGCCAGGGCTGGGATTTTTCATTTTGAAGCTAACTGTTCAGTTTCATGGGGTTTTTTCCAAGTTCAGTAGCAATGGATATTTACGGAAACAAACTGTGCAATGAAAAATTGCTTCTTCATTCAAATGTCAATGCTACAATACAAATTAATGTTTCAGAGTGCTTTCTCACCGCCTCCTTAAGGATCTCCTTCTCTGAATATACCTGGTATTGAAGGGTGTAACCAGCCTAAGCTTTCCCCTGCCCATAGAAAAAATGCTTCTTCAACTAGAGAAGAATTCAGCAACTACTCAAAAGCAGAACTTACTTATTAACTAAATACCACACTTTGTTCTTGGTTTCTATCAGAAAAAACTTATCAAAGTACACACAGACCAGTACAATAAACAGAACAGATAATAAAATTCTATTTGCCCTTCATCTGAGGTATTTAGGTCCACCTTACCAAGCTCCTAAAACAAATGCATTTTAACACAGGAGAGACTGGGAAGGCTAAATATTGCACATATTATTCCTCTTTACTTGTCTTCTCTTCAAACATTTCTCGTAAGTAAGCCATTCTATACTTTTAGTTATACTTCCGTTCTTTTTCTGTACCTTTTCCAGCGCTACTAGATGGCACTGGAAAGGGAAGGGCCAGAACTGCACGGGATATTCAACACAAATATTGGCTGTGATTAATACAATCATACAACGACTTTTTCTGTTTGATCTCAGTCCATGCCTAATAATTTTCTTATGGTCCACTTCCACTGAACCATCTACTGAGACCCCAAGTCCTCACTCCTGAATGTTAGTAGTCAGCTTGCTCCCATGACCAGAAGAACCTGTCCTCCAAAGCTATTCAGTATTTCCTTGATGGTTTCAACAATGAAGTAGAATGAACACTTTGAAGCTGTGCAGGTGACAAGTGTTAAAACACTTCTGGGGGCAGAACCAAAGGGATTTTGATGAATGATTTAACAATTCAAAGGGATTTTTGTAAACTGATGAAAGTGACAAACTCCATTCTCAGCAAGCAGCCAGATTTTCAAAACCACAATAGGCTTTCAGCAGGGAAGCCATACACTTAGATTCTGCTTATAGATGTTTCTGAAGTCAGTCTGTGTTGTACTGAGAAAGCTTGTTGACAGGGGCTGTCTCTTGAATATCCAGGACATCTCCATCAAGTAGAATAGTTCTATAATGTAATCAGCTGGGCCAGATGCAATGAGTTTCCACAAGTGTCCTCCTTTCCATATGATCATTATTAACAGAGTAAATTGTAAATAGCTCAAGTTTTGTTACTTATGTCATGCCTACATATTTATGAAATGGAACAAAGAAAATGCACATGAAAAGATACACGTATTTATGGAGCATATTCAAGTGTCGTAAGTGAACTCCACAATACTGCTACAATGAAAACTAATATCCACTAACTAACAGGCAAGAAAATGAACCCAAAACACTCCAGAAAGCGAGCCCTGATTCATATAGAGACTTTCATGTCCATCAGGCAAAAGGAGGGGCGCTATGAGATTATAACTCTATTCTGAGTTAAAAAGACACTACAATCCCCCGACAGAAGTAGTCTGTAGCATCCCTGTTTGTGTCATTCTCATATTCTCTACTTAAATATCTATTTGGGGGCGAGGTGGGAATTAGGTGGGAATATTAATAATTGATGTTATTAGCATTTACATAACTCCTGGTAAAAGCAAATCACTTCCTTTGCCATAAAAGCCCAGATGTATTTAGAAAGCAAATTCCGAGCCACAGGAGTTTGGTAGGCACAAGGAAGAAAGCACTTCTGTGGGGTAACGACTGTTATTTTTTTGCTAAGATTAAAAAAATGAGATTACATTCACTCTTTGGAGATGAGAGATCTATTTCACAGGCTGATTTATAACAGGAAACACTTACACACTGAATTATAATATCATTACAAGAAATATTTCACAAAATATTTCATTTTCCAATCCTGACTCCAAACACCATATGAATTTAGTTGTTGCACTTCATCACTGTAATAATTTTAAAAAGCAAATCTAAATTACTTATAGAAAAATAAAAATCAGCAATATATTTATATAGAAAGTTTACCTTTCAACTGTGATCTGACTAAACTTGCAAATACCATGCTGGAAAAAAAATAGGATATTGCTAATAACTAAAGAAGTTACAGAAAACCATTTAGGACTGGATCCAAGCCCATTAAACTAAACCGAAATAACAGTTGAAATAAGTGAGACTTAGACCAGGCACTTATAAACTGTCGTGAGAAAGCAGGTGAATTACCGTGTTTTCCATAGTAGTTCTCCTCATCTCTATCCATGTTGCTGTACCTGGATGACGACTTTAGTAAGCTGTCTTGTGGAAGATACTGCCTGCAGGCTCCTATGCTGCTAGCACACTGTCCCCAGCAAGCACAGATACATCAAAATACTATTTAAATAGATTTTAAAGTAAAGCTGAGTGTCAGGGACTCTCCAACAAGAATGGCAAGTTCCAGAGTAGGCAAGCCTGGCTGTGAGCAGGAAGTTACCACGCAGTGCCTTGCCTACCTTCTGCAAGCCACTCTGATAGCGTGAATGAAGAGGAATGACTCTTATCAGCTTGTATAACCTACAGGGTATAAGCAGAAAGGGAAACGTGTGCACCAGAATAGCATTTGTAAAATAATCCTGTAGAAGTCAATATAACCGAGAAAAAAACACCGATGCTTTGCTGAGAATAAGGTATCACAGTTGGTAATTATTGTGCTTTTGTAGGCTGTGCTGCTGCAAAAGAAAGCAGTCTTCACTCGTCACAGCTGGTCACATCTTTCTTCTTGTACACATGCAACGAGCTGCCCCAAAGCACAAGCCATGCAAGTAGGGAAAGTAAGATTTACTCTGACACATTAAAATGTACACTGTCTTTGTAGATCAAACTTTTGTTCCTGTCAAGTGGAACATCTCTCTGTAGGAGGAGTCATAATTTACTAACTTATTTTCTTAATAAAATTTACATTTTGCAATTCTGCACAGCACAAAAGTGCAGAACAGCACAGTTGGTGTTAGAAAGTCTTAGCACTGTTACTTTTGATACTGTAACGCTTACACGGTGAAAGGAAGTACATGGCTTCATGGTTAGAATGTGAATCTGAAAGCCTGAAGCCATTAAAAAAAAAAAGAAAAAAGGAAAAGCAACCAACCTCTCCTTTCAGCCACAAAGGAACAGAATCCCTGTGTGGCCATCCTGACCAGCAGGAAACTTCTATTCTCTATGGAAGATGACCAAAATACCTATAGTAGAATTCTGTAATGAGAAACACATACACTTATATATGCATTCCTACAATAGCTTTACAAGGCAGGGCTGAACTACATGCAGGAACAACAGAAGTAACACTTTTAAGTTAACCCTGTCACTGTGGAGTACACAAGGGCAAAGAAGAATGATCTCCTATTACAGTTCACAAATGATGTCTGTGACATGAAGCCACAGCCTGTTTTGCTACTACAGAACATAACAGCTATATTAAAATGTTTATCAGGTGAGATACTTAGTACAACCACTATCGGCAAATGATGGTAAAAATAATATAATGAGGATGTAGAATGGTATTTCGTAAAATATTAACCCTTGACTGAACTGTCAGACTTCACTAGACTTCCTGCTATCTGTAGGCAAATACAAAGAAAAGAAAAGCAGGGAAGCCAAATGACTGATGGCACTGTGCTCCTACTCAAGTTTGCACCTCTGTCAAAGGCTGCTTCAGTGAATCCTGATATAGCACAGTAACAGAAGGCCATGAACGTGCTAAGCACAGATGTATACTAACTAACATGGCATTTGGCCAGCAGTCTATCATGCAACTCTAATAAAATGCTATTTCTGCTTTAACAACTACCAGTTTCGTCAGGTTTCTTTCTTGGTGTCTGGCCAACTATTGCACGCGCCCGTGCCTAGAAATGGCATGGCCTTTTACTAACCGGTACTTTTACTGGAAAGAGGCTGGAGCTGTATGCGTGTGTGCTGCTTCCCTCTGCCGGAGTAAACCGGTACGTTCAAGTAATCCATAGTATTCCAGCAATAATGCCTCAGCAATAGTAATGACTGCTTTAGGGCAAGTGTATCAGCCTGCTACTGCAATGCTCAAAGATACAAGAACACAAGCCAACAAATTAGGTCGCTAGGAAATGCTCGGGGTGTGCCAAGATTGAGCGAGATTCATCCCATTTGATGTTTTTCTAAAAAATCATATGAAAATTCTGATGCTTCTGCCCGCCCGTTGTGGGTAAGAGCAGGAAAAAACCAAAATAACACAAGTTCTTGCTCAATCCATCTATCCCTTTCAGAAGCAGAGTCTTCTTGTACCATCTGAAAGCCTAGCCTTTGCAAGGCTACTGTCTCATTTCAGAGAATCCAAACGGCTGTTTGAGATGTACTGCTGTTCAGTAGCGGCCCATTTCATTTTACTTAAAGATTATTTTTTATTTTTTTTTTTGTTTTAGGCAATTTTAAGCCACATTGTAAATCACATGTAAAGTTCCTTATCCAGAAACAGCCTAATGATCCCAGTAATATAAAATAATGCATTCTTACTGCAGGACTCAAACGCCTAGAAGCAGTGTACTAATTCAAAAGGTTGACATTAGTCTAAAAACAGCTTTTCCAATAAGCTCTGTACCTGTTTTACAGGCACACACAGGTTTTCTTTCCTCTTTGGAAGATTTAGGTATAATTTGTTTGTTATGAGATCATACACTGACACACACATAAATTCCAATTATAATAAAAGCACATTTATGATTCCTCTCTCATGTAATAAATCATACTAAACAGTAGCTGCCTTTGGAATTTCTTTCATTGTGAGAGTACAAGTCTCCCTGTTTGCTGCTCCTTCAGCCAGAAAAGCTAATGAGGGGATGAATACAACTCACCCTGAGTTCCATTTTTAAATCCCAAGGACAACAAACTTAACCTGACTTGGGGCTGTGGGGTTTTTATTTTGTGTCAGCCATTCACGCTGGCAGATTTTCACCAGAGCAATTAAATGTGAGTATCTTTTAAAAGTTGACCATTCACTGTAAAAGTCCCAGTGAATGGACGCCAGACATCAAAATGTGAGTCAGCAATATTACTACATTAAAGAATTGTAATAGAGTTCTAACGTCTTGATTCTATATTAAATCATAGGCTAGATTATGAATGCCATGTTTGTTGGAAACCTTGAATGCCAGGAGAGACTCCCTTGGCTGTCCTTCATGTGGCCACACATGCATATGAGCTCTGGTACCTTCAGCATTACAAATTAATAAAATAAATATCCAAAACCTCAGTGAGATATTTCCATTTGAAACATTAATTTAGGTTGACCAAAATAGTACAAGTAGAAGTAACTGGGGACAATAACTTAAGAAATAGCAACATTAGATGATTAAAGTCAGGGCTAAACAGGGACTTACAGTGCAATCCACAGCTCTATGTTACTTCGGGCATCTAACAGTGAAATAGAAGTCTATCAGAAGAGGATAGCAGCATCCAGCACGCTGAGGCAAGGGCTGATAAACTAGCCAGTAGGAAAACACTGAATAAAGAAGTGCAACTTCAGCTCAGTTCTCTACAGGCTCTTGTGTACCTGATTCTGGGCAAAATTCACAGCACTATCCCCTTCCCTGGAGATTCTATCCAAAAAAACAAATGAGGCATTCTTTCCCTAAAAGCGCATGCCAGAAGAGACGATGGTGCCTGTCTCCCACTGAACAAATAGAGCACTCCAACTGGAGATGGAGGACATCGAAATTCAGAGCCAGGCTGCAGAACAGCAGGCTGCAGACACTCCTTTAGGCATGAACAGAAAGGCACCACGTGCTGTCAGAGGTACTGTCAGAAAGGACACAATTATGTAGATGCTCTGTAGTTCACAGTGCGTCCAAGGATCCAACCAAGAATCCTGTCCCTACTCCAGTATTTAATACACAGCCAGATCAGTAAGTTCTTTCTTTACAATATGAAAAGAGTAATTTTTCCTTCCTTTAAATGGCTTAATCAAAATTTCTCACTATGCTATTACACAAAAGTCAGGTTATTTTCTGCCAGATGCCAACAGTACACTTATCATTCATCTTACTAGAAATTCCCAGAATGTAAGGTTTCAGAAAGATCTAACAGGTGACTGGCACTGCATTGGTAATAATAATGCAAAAGGGAAGTTAGTCAAAGTAAAGAAAAAGCATCTGCTCTGTCATATGACAATCATCCAGATTTCGAAGCAAATTATTCTGCAAGAGGTTTTTGATCAACTCAAAGAACAGGAACTGTAGCAACAAATAGCAGCCAGGACAGGCACATTTGTACTAATGTACAATGCAGTAAATCCTCCAATAAGCCACACAGCCGAGGGAGCAACCCTTCATGGGGCTATACACTTGCCTCTGCATTAGACTAGTGTGAATTCATTCCCTCTCTGGAATTTTCCGAAATAAAAGGGGGAAAAAAGGTTGTGGTTCAACAGCAGAACAAACAACACTAGTTGCAATGCTCTGTCTTGTACATTCTCTAACCACCCCCACACAATTCTTCCAGTTCATTTCCATGGCCACGCATTCCTTTCCTCCTGTAGTTCTCCACCAGCTTTCCACTAACGTTCCCTGTTTTTCCGGAAAGGCAAAAGCATACACAATAAGTGCTTCTGAGTGACATTGTGATCACTGGCTTACCACTGTGTTCACATTCTTTGTCTGTGGACAGCCACCACTCTGGATGTTCAAGGGGCTGACTAGGGAGGGCAGGGGTCATGCAGGACACACTTGTGAACTAGGCAAAGCGCTGAAACCCAAATGATATTTGCAGCCAGTACTGCCTTTACATTACTGATACTGGCTCATGACTTTAAAAACTTCAGGGGAGAAGAGGAGGTGGCAGGTGAGACAAATGGGTCACCTCATCACCTAAGTGTCCTTTCCTTTACACATCTGCAAGGACACATCTTCACAGGTAAGTCACAGCTTTCCATCCACACTTGGTCTGAGTTTCAAAAATGATTGCCACTGACTACAGTGGAGCTGAGAGCATCTAGCACCGCTCACAAATCAAGTATCACCTCCATAGTCTTACTGAGGGACATGACAAAAGAAGAGAACAGAAAACACAACACAGTGAAAGACAAGGGTTTAAAGAGGTTTCACGACTGAAGTACTATGTACTTCTGTGTCCTTTTTACCCATGATGCAGAGTCCAGGCCACAGGCACTAAGCACATACCATAAAGAAACTTGCCTGGAAATCCTGAGGCCAGTGACACTCCAGTGGAGAAGGCTGACCTTTTTGTCCAGCATGGTAAGAAAACCAAGCACTGAACTAGGCTCCAAGAACCACAGGTTTTAAAAGGAATGTCACTGCATTGTCCTAATTAGCCATGTATCTGTGGAAGCATGTTCTCCATGTCATAGCCACGAGACAAAGTGAGTCACAACACACCATACACCCAGCAGGCTATCAGTCTGTCCAAGAGTTGTGCAATGTTTTTTTTTCCTGAGGAGATGCCTGTACAATCAACATGTTGCCATGTGCACTTAACAGTAGATAGAAAGCTGAAATCGCTTTGACCAGCATGATATGATCATGTTTCAAAGGTCCACAGCTAGCATTCCCCTGATACCAGTGATAACACTGGCGGTTGGGCAGATTTTGAAATACGCCAGTTGTCAAACAACTATACACAGAAAGGTGATTGAAAACATATAGAGTTAGTAGACTACAACTGAATTCATCACTAAGCTGCAATTCTGACATGTGATCAAGAATGTTAAGAGCTAGTGGAGGTTTTACACTTCCCTAAAAACCAAACAGCAAGTGTGCCAGCAGTCTGGATCACCTACACAGCTCCATTAAGGCTTCCATTCCTGTGGGCTTATTAGCTGTTCCTCAAAATTATTCTTTAGAGATTACATACTGTCTGTTCTTTTGCCTCCCAGCTTCCAGTTCTTATTCTTGTTTTGGGACTATTGCAGCCACAATTTCTTCTGGAATTTCCAAGCAAAGACACAGACACCAAAATGCTTACAAAATGGAGCAAGTGTGTAGGACGAGTGCAACCTCAACTACTCTATGAGCCTGTGAGACATTTTGTCAGACAGGGATTGGGCCCAGAAGACTAGGTGAACTCTAGAGAAAAGCAAGCTGTTATCACACAGTCGTGCCTGATGCAACTGTTTTGTTAAACACCCAATTTTCCCAATATTTTTACTTATTAATCCATCTATTAAGGGTACTTGGTCTTGAAACATACTCTCATGCTTTAGAAAAAAATAGCATCTTTTCTTCTATATGAAGACTATATTCAGAAATACTGTCTTTGAAGATGCTTTAACTGGAAAAAGTGGTGGTTTGAAATAATCAGATGCTTCCTTCCCAGGACCAGAAAACACCAGAGGTTTCCCTTTCCAGGCTGCTTCACTCCAGTAGATCTGGGACAACAGACCCTAGCCAAGTATTTTTTTCTCCTAGCTGAGTCTCTGGCTCCAGATGCTTTGCACACCCTTACACACCACTGCAATCTTTTCTAATTTGTCCTATGCTGTAGAACGCTGTATGCAGATACCATACCATCTGAGACCTTTTCTGTAAGTCATTAAAATAACACTGAACTAATACCCTCATAAGCTCAGAAGGAGGGTATTATCCATCAGCATTTACCATTAATGAACAAACCACTGCACTGTTTCTACTGGGAAAGGAAGTACAATTATACACATTTTTGAGATACAAAAATATCAGGTGAGGGAAAACAAAAACTGGATTATTCTGGATTGTGTACATCATCTATATGCCACTGTTTTATTTCTATAAATGAATCCAGTAACTTTGCAAGCAAGGGGATAGTCAAACCCACAACCTTCTGAAAAAACTAACGTCTGACTCTCAAAATCCATCATGAAATCACAGTAATCAGAGCCTTAACAGCAACGCATGGTTTTGAAGATCTGTCCTCTGTATACCAGGCCTCTCCCAAAGGCTGCTGATTTAAACTAAGAATGGGCAGTTTGCCTGGTTTTGGTTAGCTGAGTTTGTCTAGTGAGCTACCATTCTCTGTGAAAATTAGACATCAGGAATCCTAATGTAACATGCTGTTAGAACATCCAACATAACATGTACATACCTACCATGTGTCTCATGTTGTTCCATAACTCCAAATGTAAATAATGTTTAAATTCTTAGTCATGATTACTTACCTAGTTCTCATAAAGCAAAACAGTAAGACAAGGTTCCATCCTTTCTACCCTTCCTCCTTTTCATTTAACATTTTAAAATGAAACTTCTGCCTTGAAAACAATATATTCAAATTTTAAAGACAGTTGCCTCAGTTTTACCTCCATTGTTTGGCTCTTCATGCCTTTGAGACTCCATTCTTGGTGTGTACAATCCAGCTCCTAGTGTGGTACATGTGTACTACCCTGCTCCTGGTGTGGTACATGTGTACTACTCTCCCATTTCATCAGCCCTCTGGCAACGTGCCTGCTGAGCACATTCAGCAACTGGCGAGTTCACTTTTACAACTAGGATCCCACTTTTAGGAGAAATTGCATTCCTGTAGGTGAACATAGGAATTTGAAAACAATCTTCTGGGTTTCTGAGATAAGGACAACAAAAACCCCATCACTATTACTACAGACTAAATAAGCCTGATTCTGACATCAAAGGAAAGATAACTTTCAGCCCTAGAACAAGTTGTAACAAGGGAAAATTTACACTATTCAAACTCCTCTACATTATGTTTTTAGGACTAACAAAATCTATTCCACTAAATGTTTAGCACTCCAGTGGACTCTGACCTCTGATAATGACTGCAACTTTCTATGAGATGGAAGCTTGGTCCTGTGTGATTAATGACTTCAAAATGGAGACAATTCACATACATTCCCTTAAGAACTGAGATAAAATACTAATTCAAAATCGGCTCGTATCTCCTATTGTATTTTTATACTATCAAATATCCACTAGAAAACAACTTTTATATCTATACGGTACCTTCAAGTTAAAACTTACTTAGCAAAATCAAAGTTTCTTTGAGATGTAAACAGAGCACTTGAAGTAGCATTAAGAATTATATTTTTCTTCTATGTCAGTAGAAGCATTTGAATAAGATCTTTGTAGTTTCGGTCAGCTCAAAACAAGAGAAATGCTATGAGGGTGTAATCTAGTGACAGCAGCATACACATGGTTCCACTGTCTTGAATAACATTAGGAAATTACCGTAATTTCTAAAAATTTCAATCCAGACATCATGATTCACTCCATAAACTCCTGTCTCTCAGCCTTTGCTTTTCAACAGCATATACAAATATTCACCCCCTCAGCCCTGGGCTCACTCCTGGTCCCCGGCCATGCCGGCCTCAACTGGGTGTCTGGGGACAGCCCCAGCCCCCTAGGGAAACCCTGCCCTGATCGCAAGATGATGACATGAAGAGTGGCCACTTCATTTTCCTCAAAGACAACGTATCAGAAATTCAAGCGTATTTAACATTGGTAAAATATTTTCTCTTAAGAGAATACCCTCCAGGATGATCTGAAGGGCTGTTTTACACAAACATCGCTAAAATACCAACATAACGTGTACGCAGAGCAGTATCTGATAAATTACACTGCATTAGTCTGGACAGTTTAACATACGACAAGTATGCTGATAGTTTAAAGCATTTCCAAAAGCTACAAAATGTTTCATTTTCCCTTCACAAAGGGGTTTTTTGAACCATGTGCGCACAGTTTCATGTGAAAGCCTAACTGCCTAATTGCATGGATGATTTTTGCACTTGGGTACGGAGCTGGTATATTTGAATACAAAAATAGCCAGCTGTGCTTTAGACTGATAACATTAGGCAAACAACAAATTTGTCCAGAAAATGAGTGGCTCACAGATAAGATGAAAACCCCTTATCATTAGACACTTGCTCATTCACTGTGTTCTCTGTACAGATGCACACACCTTGTAGAGATATTCTTAGGACAAAAAAAAAAAAAAAAAAAGAAAAAAGCAAAAAAAATGCTAAGTGATATAAAATGATATGAAGAAAACAACTGAGATGGAGATTTGTGACTTGTGACTACTGCTGCTTTAACAGAGGTTAAAATTTATGTCTGTATAACACTGCACATAAGATGCATTATGATGAATGCCTGTCTTTCTGAAAGCAGTCTATGTACAGCAGACTATCTGGTATAATGAACAAAGCACCAGTTCTCCGTGGCTGTTTTTGAACCATTAGATATACAGTTACAAGTGGAGTTTGTAAGATTATGTTAATTAGATCCAGTATTTTAATAGGCAACCACATTTTCATTTATTCTGCCTTCGTTTCTGAGACTGTTGCCATTTACTCTTGGATGCGCTTCGCAGTCTTACTGGTGTTAACAATGGCTCTGTGTATCTGGAACAGTGAATATACTCACGCAACGATAACATAGGAAGATTTTAAGAATTTATCTGAGCAAATCAATCCCTTACAGTTGCTTAGAAATGGTCAGAAGTGAACCTTCATTCCAAGTTTCTTCTGCTTTTATTAATAAAAAACAGACTTCCATTATATTCTTTATTTTGCCTTCATAAAAAAATCCTCTGGAATCAAAAGCTTGAATTTAAATAAAGCCAAATGTGTTTTTAGACAAAAGAAGGGGACTGTGAATACTGATGTTTTTTGTCTCTACTGACCCCAAAAAGCACAACATGTTAAGCTAAGCTGGTCTGCATGCACTGAGCCAGGTTCTATTCCTTGCTAATAAGACTGTTTATAATTAAGTAATCCAACATTAGTTAAAGGGTTTTGTTCCTAAAATGAACTTGTCAGCATTTCCAACATACACAATTAATGAGATATTGTTACACTCATGCAGAAAATGTCACTATGCATCTAATCATCAGGTGCCACAATAAAAAAAACCAAATACTACTTGAATGGGTATCTGAAAATTGTTTGAATGATCTTGAATGTAAGAAGATTAAATCTAAAAACCTTCACACTGGTTAGACAGCTGGAAAAAACTCTTTAACCTGTACAGAGGCTAACTTGCAATCATATTCTACAGATGTGGATCCCCAATCCTCTGTAGAGAGTGCTGCGCATTACGAGAGAAGTCTTTCTATGAAACAACCTGTTCCTGCAGAAGCAGGTGCCAAGTTACTTTCTAAGCACATAAAGCTGGCTCAGATTTCTTCCTCCATTTCATTAACAAAATACATGATGTGCTAAATGTGTAAGACCCAGTTTATTATAAGAGGTTTGCAGATTTCCCAGTTTGTGACGCAATTAGGAACACATTTGCTATTGCTGATGGTGTATCAACTTAGAACCAAAAGGGGTGAAGAATATGATTTTGAATTCAATGTCCAGAATATAATTCATGGACACAATGGCATAAGTAAGTCCTGAATACTCAGTCCAGTCTGAAATGATTATAGGCATAAAACCCATATATAAGAATCATTACATGTGGACCAGCCACAAGGTATGTGTAATTAGTGAAGAGGTGATTACAAAAGGTAAAACCTGTAGGAACATTTCTACAATGCTTTCTACAGTCTAAACAACATACTGCTCAAAAGAAAGGCTACTCAATGCTAACTCAGCCCAGTGTCTGCTTCCGTTATAGCAAAGCTAGCATGGGCCTCAGTAGCATCTTAAGAAGAGACTGTTCAGTATCTGGGCATTTTGGCAAATGCAGATGCTGCTTCAGATCATCCCTGCTACCCAAATGGGAAGAGGTACTCTTACAGGCTTTGTAGCAGCTTCAGGCTACTGCTCTCACTTCATACACAAATGACATGAAAAGTGGATTCCAGCTCCTGGGGAAAAGAAATAAAAAAAAAAAGAGAAAAGAAAACCCCAGCCCACTGTGACCTGAATATTTCATGTGTGTGTTTAACATGTGAATGCTTAACAGACAAGTAACTTGTGTGGAAAAAACATCCCAAAGATAAATCAAAACCAAAGTAGGAGGTAACATATGGTTTGGGGAGATTCTCAGAGTACATGTCAATCTCAGCAACCCTGAGAAAGTGTTTCTTAGACCTGCAAAAACATAAAATATGAAAGCCATAAAAATAAGGATTTGTTCTGCTCCACTGAGAGATCAGAAAATTCCCTCCCAGCCCCAGAAGTGAAACTTGCCTTATCTCCTTTAGTGTCACAGAGAAAGGAGCATTTTTATAGTCTCAGGCTCAGCTTTATGCACTGCAGATGCCCCTTAACATTTTAAGAACAGTAAGCAGTAAGAGCATAATGGATATAAGAACTTGCTGACTGGAAGTTCTGGTACTATTTTCTCAGCTTAAAATTATTAATATTAGGCCTAGATGTCTAAAAGCTAGTCTCTATTTTAATCTCCAATGTATTCCTATAAATTGGTATTTTATGTTTGGTAAATATTAGTAAGTGCATAGATTATAACTGGAAACAAGAGTTCCTGCTCTTATAAAAGACTACTGGGACAAAGTTGTAACATCCTGTGAAAACTGTGAAATCCTAGGAATTATAAGCAAAGTAAATCCTGAAAGTTGAGCCTTTAGTGTTACATTTTTGTTGCTGAATCTACTGCAGCGCACTTTTCTATTAGGCGTATATGGCACTGAAAAGTATAGTCAAGAAATAATAACAAACAATAACTAATAACTTACTATTGTTGTTGTATATCACAAAAACCCCCTGTATTTGAAGTGGCACAGGTAAACACCCAGGTTACTTACACTTTGCCACATATGGAGTCAGTTGCTAGTACACAGACACCAAAGAGATGTACTGAATGTCGTGGTTTCAACCAAGCTGGCAACCCAGAACCACACAGCTGCTCACCCACTCCCCTTCCTTCATCCTCCCCCCTCTCCCAGAGGGATGGGGAGGGGAATGGAAAGAATGTAACTCCCACGGGTTGACGTAAGAGCAGTCCAGTAACTAAGGTATAACACAAACCGCTGCTGCTGCCACCAATAATAACAATGATAAGGGAAATAA
>WYDI02014653.1:1799-16756 GCA_009867235.2 Psittacus erithacus
ATGGGGCAGCCACAGCTTCTCTGGGCACCCTGTGCCAGCGCCTCAGCACCCTCACAGGGAAGGATTTCTCCCTAATGGCTCATCTCAGTCTCCCCTCTGTCAGGTTAAAGCTGATCCCGCGGGCAGCCCCGGCCACTCCTCACAGCGCACACCGGCCCCAGCCCCGCGCCTGCCGCACCGAGCGGCACCGGCCCGCACCGCGCCTGCGCAGAGGGAGCGGCTGCCGCCCCGGGGCGGGGTAGCGGCGTCGCCATGGCGGGGCCGGCGGCGGCGTGAGTGCGGTGGCGGGGCCGGGCGGCACCGATTGCGCTGTGCATCGAGGGGAGGCGGGTGCGGGCCGGGCGCGGGGCGGCGGCGGGCGGGATAGGGGCCGGGCGGGCCGGGCAGTGTGCGCTGCGGGACCGCTCCGTCCGCGCTGCGGGGCCGCTCCGGGGCCTGTGCCGCGGCGGGCACCTGCCCTGTGCCAGTCCCCGCGGGTGCCCGCCCTCGCCGGGAAGCTTCTCCCTCGCCGGGAAGCTTCTCCCTCGCAGCAGATCGCGCCCGCGGGCAAAGGCAGCAGAGAGTTATCCCCGGTTCTCTTCAGCGGGACGCGGGTTTATGCCGGCGGGATGCGGCTCCTCTGCTCCCATCGCGCTGTCAGCCTCCCCTTTCCCTCGTTGGAGGCTTCTGGCTCCTCAGAGGATCATCCGGATCCTGCTGCTTTGCTCCCATGTCATGTTCGAGCTCTCGTAGCCGCAGTTGAGGTCTTTCTGGCACAGCAGGATTGGAGCAGTCACCCCGTAGATGTGCAGGGATTGCCGCTCATTTCCTTGCTATGCCACCCCCCCGATTCGTGTTCCACGAAGCCTGCAGTTCCTGCTCCCCTACGCTGCCCTGTTTTTCATGTGTATTTGTGCCTGTCGTTTTGCTTGCCTCCATTTTAGTAACATTTTGCCTTGCCCCTTGTTGGCACTATACTGAAATCACCTTGAATTTAAATTCCTCCCTCTCACGCCTTCTGCATCTCCCAAATTCATACCATGAACAGATTTACATATGTGCCAAAACCTTAAGTCAGCCTCATCAATCGGTTTGCTTTCTTTTCTTCATCACACTGTCAAAGAAGGAAAGGTATAATGTGATTTGCTCCCCGTAAATCACCACTGACTGTTATTTAATTGTGTGAAGGATGTTTCATGGACAGAGCCTTGGGCAACCTGCTCTAGTGGAAGGTGGCCCTGCCCGTGGCTGGGGGTTGGAGCTGGATGAGCTTTAAGGTCCCTTCCAACCCAAACCAGTCTGGGATTTTATGGTTCTGTGATTCTGTGTCGTGTGAGTGCTTTTCTTGCCTTGTGCTTTGCTGTGATTTCTTTCCAGGTATTGGATTTGGGGTATGTGTACTGTAATTCCCTGCCTCTTCCATCTTTTCAACACTGTTCTGAAATTGTACTTGTCCAGCCTCTTGGGACCATCTTCACTGTCCAGGAAGTAACAAAGATAACTGCAAGTGATTTGGGTTGGCCAAAGAGGTTGTGGGATCTCCATGCTTGGGGGTTTTCAGGGTGCAGCTGGATATAGCCCTGAATCCGTTCTTTGACTGGTTGGATGAGGGACCTCTCGAGGTCCCTTTCCATCTCAGTCACTGTGTTTAGCTTCTCTGAATTCTCCTTACTCACTTCCTTCTTAGGCCTCAGTAGCAATGGGAAAAAAGGATTTATGCAGCTTCGTGTCTTAAAATTAGCTGTAGGTCTCAGTGACATGCTGGAAGAGGATGGATATTTTCCTCCTGAACCATTAAAAGCAGTGAGCAGTGTCATAGGTGTCCAGCAGCCGTGGGTGCGTGTGAAGGTTAGGACAAGCAACGTGGGAGAGGGGTTTTGCTGCTAGGTCCAGTTTTACAAGTGATTCACAGATTCTGCATTGTCCTACTGGGATAAATGTGGGCATTTCAACTTCAAGTTCCACTGGGTGAGTTGAGACAGTTTTGAGCACTGAAGACAGTAGCTGGTATCTCGATTTCACTCCAGCTGCTGAAGGAGCTGCAGGCATAAATTATTCTCTTTGCCAGCAGTGGTCTGGCACACCCTGTGAGGTTTATTTTACCAGGCTGTTTGTTGCAGTCACTTCTTACTTGCTTTGCCTGCCGTACCCGTTTTCTTGTCACTGATCTAAGCCAGTAGTTACGTATTTGACTGGTGCACAAGCCAGGTTTACTCCTTATCAAATACCATTCATACTCTTAGATCCTCATATCAGGTTTAGAAAATAAAGCATCTGTTTTCTTATCTGTTGGATATAGGAGTGATGTGGGAAGCACCTGTTCTGTGTGAAGGACAAGAAATAAAACATTTGATAAAGGGAAGAAACAAAACATCTGATAAATGGAAGCCATGAAGATGTCAAAGCGGTTCTTTGCTTTTGGAATCTTGGCATGCATAGCTATTTATGTTGCATACATAAAATGGCACTTGGATTCCAAACAAGTTGTTGGAGCAACAGAAGGAGTTGCTGAGAGCAGGGGAGACAAACTGAACCATCAAGCACTGACCACAGAGCTCTCGGTCTTCTATGGGATTATGTTTGATGCGGGAAGCACAGGAACTCGCATCCATATATTTAAATTCACACAGCAGCCAAAAGGTACGGTCTGCTCATTGTGTGGTACATGAACTATAACCCGTGGGGCAGATTACTGATGATTCTTTTCTAGGGATTACTTGAACAAACAGTTCTGTCTAAAGAGCCATCAGGAAGTATGCTGTTATTCAAACATGTAGGTTTGCATGAAGTTATGAAAACATTCAACAAGGGGGAAATGCTGTAATGTCAGAATGTGACAAAATAGCAGCTCTACCTTCAGAACGGTGCCTTGAAAAGGAGCAGCTTTTCATCACACTGCATGGCGGAAGAGCGGGTTATAAATTCAAACTGCATTACTCCTCCATATTTTCACTGTGAGCTTGTTGGCTGTTTCTAGTTCCTGGCAGGGAGTTGCTTCTCTCTGCATTGGCTGGTTTTCTGCATCCCTGGGTTTAGTGTTGGATTTAAATTTGCAAAACTTCAGTGTTTGATTCAAATTGACGTGTGCTGCATTTGGGCTGAAGGTATTGCTGAGAAGTGGGGCAGTAGGGAAGGGACAAAAAAGCTCCAGTTTTCCTCTGGAGTCACAAGCTTCGTTTGTTGAGGTGTTGTCCGCTCCTCTTTGAAACTCTTCAAGATGAGAGAACCCGTGTGGATGCTGTTAATAGGTGATCTGAGGATGCTTTTAAGGATGAGCAGTGTGGTGTGTGGTGTGATTGGCCTGTGGGGAGCACCTTACGTTTGTGGAATGGGCTAGTGTAAAGTGTTTAAAGGCTGGGTGGCTGTGGATAGTTCATTAGACAGAGGCTTTAGTCGACTTCCATCATGATGTAACTTGTAAGATGGTTTTCTTTTTGTGTCTGCAAAATGGTTTGTACCATTACTTATTTTGAAATGCTGTTTTTGAACAGAGACTCCCAAATTGACCCATGAGACATTTAAAGCACTGAAGCCAGGTCTGTCTGCCTATGCTGACGATGTTGAAAAGGTAATCTTGTTTCTGTTACTGTAAAAGTACATGCCCCCAAATCTTCTGGCTTTTACGTGCCCTGCAAAACACTGAATGGCAGAGAGTTCTCTGTCACTCTTTGGAAAACCTTTTGGATTTGACCTGTTGCTGGATGATGCCCCTTACATCCACCAGGTGTCACGCTGTAGGAAATACTGAGTTCACCTTCTCCTGAGGCTTGTTTCTGTTCCACATTTAAAGTGAATAATACCTCTGATCACCCTTTTGCCCTTCCAAGAAACGTAAAGCTAAAGAGTTTCTAAGGGCCTTTTGTTTTGTTCTTTCTCTGCTCACAGAGTGGCCAGGGAATAAAAGAGCTCCTGGAGGTGGCAAAGGAAGAAGTTCCAATGGAGCTGTGGAAGTTCACTCCTCTGGTCCTGAAAGCCACAGCTGGCCTACGGTTGCTGCCAGGAGAGAAAGCTCAGAAGTTACTGGATAAGGTACTGCTTCTTTCAGTTTGCTTTCCAGAAATTCTGTAGCAAACTTTGGTCCTTTCTGTGTAAGTTTCGTACTCCTTTATCTTCATGTACATGAGCCATTTCTGTCATTCAGCCCTGAGTGCAAATGGGGCTGGGGGAGAAACTGTGTGAGTACAAGCACAGAGGAATGATGACAGCTCTGAAAAAGCCTGGAGGTGATATATAGCAAGTGTAATGAGATACTCCTAACAGTCACCACAGGCTTGTTCTTACTGGGTGTATTTGTTGGTGGTTTTGACCAGGATGCTGCTATTTTGAGAAGAACTCTATCTGGTCATGTTACCAGCCTGCTGCTGCTAGGCTGCTCCTTTATATTGATTGGATATAATGTAAATTGTATTTATAGGCATGTAAAATATGTTTAATATTTTAAAATGTTATAAAAATAAAATGTCACATTCTAGTCTTTGTGGCTGCAGGAAAGTTTAAATATACACTAAATGTACTCTTTTTTCTAAGCAGCAATTGGAAGGAAGAAATGTGGTGTGGTGGAAACCAATGCTTGTATTGTGCTCTGCTGCCTGCAGACTGCTCTGTTCTTTCCACACTGGATTTCAGCTGTAACTGCTGTAGTTGTTACTTTAGAGGACTCTGGAACTCTGGGGCTTTGCTACCTCATGTAGGATGTAGTGTGAGCAACCTCTAACAGCCAACATGCTCCTGTTAAAAATGCCATTTTCTGGAGCATTTCTGAAAGGCAGGGTGTCCATCTCCTGTGGCTCCCATGCATATCTAATACCTTGTGAGTAGCCAATTGCAGCAAAGTCAGCTGGGTTCCCTTCCCTGCCCATGTTCCTCCCTTGTTAATGGCATTTTTGAGCAGTCTTCATGGTTGGCTCTGGCAAATAGCAGACCATGGGCTGATGCTTGTTAGGCTCTTGAGCTCCAAAGTGGAGAGCAGCAGTCAGGATCTGGCCCAAGAAGAGGAGTGGTTGTGTATAACTGTAGTTTTATAGAACACTTGCTTTCCAGTTGAAAAAGGGTTTCTCTGAGTTACCTTTTATGTGAACTACAGGTAAAGGAGATCTTTCAGGCCTCCCCTTTCTTCGTGAGGGACAACTGTGTGTCGATAATGAATGGAACCGATGAAGGTAGGATAACCCCTTCTGCAACCATGGGGATTCCGGCCTCACTGTGACCAGTACCAGCTCACTGTGGTGGGAGCCCACAAGCAGCAGACTTGGCACAGTTTTGATGCTGTTATGTTTTCCAATTTGAAGTTCTGAACTCTGTCCTGATTTTCAAAGCTCTTGAGTGCCGAGCAGTTCCTGTGGGATCACCCGGAAGCCACTGTGCAGTCAGCCCTTCTGGGAAGGTTTCTGAATATCTGCTTGTTGAGACAGCAACTGCTTTTGCACACCCTGCTCTTGACAATGCTCATCAGATATTTCTGGAAGTATTTTTTAATGATAACTAATCTAATGAGTGTGATTGTGAATTCAATCTGAAGAAAAGTTATATAGAAGAAAATATATGCTGAAGTAACTTGATGCTCATCAAAAAATGATGAGGACAGAACCCAGACTCAGCCTTGATATCTAATAATTTGAAGAAACATTTCTAAATTTTAAGTAACTAAGTGTTGAAGTGCCTTTTAAATCTGCTTAGAAAACAGAATTTAAAATAGCTGCAGCTGTTTGGAGCTCTTTATGAGTTTCTTTTTTACTGCTTAATCGAAAAAGGACATTGTAATTCTTCTTGTTTTGTTTTAAAATCAGTAACAGCAATGACAGCCTTGGTTCAGCCAGGGGTTGAACAGGACTGTGTTCTCTAGCATGCCTCGAGTTTTAACCACATGGATAAATATTTAAGTTGGTTAACATGAGGCCCACTAATTAATCTAATTTATGGAGAAAAGGTTTATAAGCCAAGAAGAGGACAGAAACAGAGCAGGAAAACCCAAAACACTGAAAAGATGAAAATTCTTAGTATTCAAAAAGAAAGCTGAGTGCCTGGCATCGAACAGAATCCTGCCAGTGGATGTCTTCCTAGAACATGAACAACGTGTCAGTCATTTCCATGTCTTGTAGCTAAGGATACTGAAGCCTTTGTGACTTCCTGAGTTTTTGACCTATGATACAGAGTTCTCCTAGTGTTTCATACACGGGGCTTCTCTTCCAAATATCACATAACCTGTGGTATAGAAGGTCATTCTCTTTGTTCGTGGCGTCTAATCTTGTGTTTTGACAGACACTAGCAGTTGTGGAAGCGCTGGCTTTGGAGCACGTTGGATCAGGGGAGCTCAGCACAGGCAGTCGTGTTCACCCTTCTTGAAGGTCCTTCTTGCTTAGCTCTCAGCCAGACGTCCTTTGGAGACTGTATTAGAAGTCCTCTTTTTGTGAAAGGGGGCAAGGGAGCTTGTGGCAGATGGTCTCTGGTGTCTCTGTCTGTTGTTGGACCACAAGCTCTTATTTGTTGATTATTTTGTTTAGATGGTGCAGTTAAACTTATCCATCTAAACAGATCCTAAACCAGAAAGCCCTTGTAATAGGGCTCACGTTCTTTGTTACTGTTGTTAGATAAAAGGAGTGCTGTGATCTAACACGGTGTCTTTTAAATCTTTTCTTTATTAGGTATTTCAGCCTGGATCACAATAAACTTTTTAACAGGTATGTGTACACAAAGATGTGACCAATGATGTAGAATTCGTACTGGTTTCTGCCCCTGCAAGGGATTTGCTCCTTTATTGGGGTGGAGTGGGAGAAAGAAGTATCTGGGAACAAGCCAGCAGTTGGCCTGTATAAGTCATTAGGATTTGGACCATTTACTTGACACAGTGAGGAGTTTAATCCCTTTCCCTAGGTGTTTAACGTTGCCTTTCTTTCAATTCCCTGTAGGGTACCAGAGCATTTTATTCCTTTTTAGAGTCTGCCACCAGCTTTGGCTAAATTTTTAATGTGGGTATTCTAGTTGTTCTTGGCAGCTGCACAGAGTGAAAGAAAGGGCTGTGCTACATCCTTAGAGATTTATAACTTAGAAATACCACAGATACTTACACTGCTGAGTTAGAAAAGGGTAGCTAAAGAGGAAAAGATGGAAGCTTAAGATGAAGCCCTTTCCAAGAATAAAAGCAGTCTGCCCCTCAAGCGCTTTGTTCAGCACACATGGTGTGTGGAGCAATGCAACAAGTGCTCTAAAGCTTTTTGTGCTCACAGGATATATCAGAAAGGTCAGAGATCTTCAATCAGCAGCTATCATGATGCATACCGAGGTACTTGGCACAAGCTAGTCTTGTCAGGAAGGTGTATTTGAAGGATCTGAGAAGGATGGGATTTAAATGAGAAGAGAGGTCTGGGCTGGCAGCAGGAAGAATTCCAAGAGAGCTGAGTCTCAGGCCACTTCTTTTCAATCTGTCATCCCCTTGGCCATAGGAATCTGCAGAATATCACTAAGGGGTAAGGGAAAGGTGGCCAAGAAAACCACATTCCTCTGTGCTGCAAAGTGGTTGCCAGAGTAGAGTTTGCAAAAGGGTCCTTGCACCCACTGAAAGAATGTTTAGGAACCCAGTAAACAAAGCTGCTGTAATTAGAGCATGAACAGCCCCAGAGAAATGAGAGAAACTCTGTCACTTGAAGATTCTCAGGACACTTGATAAAGCCAAAATAAGCACCCTGTAGATGATGTCCTGGCTGGAAGCTGAGAGATGGTGTTGATTGTCCTGTTTCTTTACCACTGTACTCCTGGGTTTGTTCCTAGCCAGTGTCTCACAGTGCCCCCCATGGCTTTCTTTGTTCTGTCACACGTTTCAGGTAGCCTAGATGATCCGCAGAAGAGAAGTGTAGGGATGCTGGATTTGGGTGGTGGATCAACACAGATCACCTTCCTTCCACGCACCGAGGTAATGTGAACATGCACATTGCTGGGGAAAGTAACTGAGTAACTGCTCAGATTGGTTTCCCTTGGAAACAGACCAAGAGTTTGTCAGCATGACTGAAGCCACACTTCTGACAGAAAAGCCTGTGTCACCTGGGCACATCTGCCTTGTTACAGTCAGTCACAGAAGCATTCACAGCTCCCTGTCAGTCCTCATACTCCAGCTCCTTGGGCTGGTGATGCATGCCGTGAAGTTGCCAGGGCTGCTTTATCCTGGGGGAAAACACAGTGTTCACCTGAGCACCTTAATCCTTGACTCTCAGTGTGTGCTGATAATGATGAACTCAAATGCTGTTAGTGAATTCACGTCCAAAATTTGGCCTGTATTGGGTTTTAAGAACACAGTAAGATGCCTTCTCAGTCCTTGTTTCTGATTTTCCTGAGTTCACTCAGTTGCAAATGAATGCTTTCTAAGAACAACTGTTATTATGCATTAAAAAATACATGCTGATGGTTGTCATTTCAGTTTCCTGTTCTGGCATTTGTATAGGTGCTCTGTAAATTGGAAGCCCTGTGGATGTGACATTGTAAGGCTCTGGCCTGAGCAGAGATACTGTTCATAGTAAAGCTGCACAAAAGCAGAGTGTTGGGTTGCTGTATCTAGTGTCCCAGTCTGGGCTAATCAAGGCACTGCTTTTACAGCAGGGGATGTGAAGAGTCCGGGATGTGGAAGTTCTGGACTTAGAGATGGTGTTAAGATCTGAGCAGCATGAATAGCATCGTAGCCTGAGCTTTGCTCCCTGCAAATATGCCAGTGTGCTGGTGTGCTTGGGGAAGAGGCTGCAAAGTGCTTTAGATAATTACCCTTTCATTTCTCCAGGCCACAGGCTGGTCCTCACTCTGTTCCTTGGCAAGCACAGTGATGTGCTTTTCCTCTGGCTCGTGGAAGTTCACAGCTGAATTCACTTGAGTAGGAAGTTAGTGCGTGCCTGGCTTTCATATTAGTTTGCACACTTTTCCCTAGCAGGGATCATGTGAAGAGGCAGTTGCTGCAGCCTCTTGATAAAAGTAGTTAAGAACTGGAATAAGTATTCCCTTTTAATTAAAATAATTCTTTTATACACCAGTTTGGTGTGAATGCAAATGGAAATGTAACCAATGTAGACTCTGTCATGCGAAGACACTGCTCTAGCTCCAGGTTTTGTAGTTGTCTTGTGTATTGGTGGTCAAATCGAAATACTTGCAGGTTCATCATTTCTCTCTGAACTGGGTTGTTTCATGTTGGTTTGGGAGATTTTGTTGTTGATTACTGCTGCTGCTGGCAGAAACCTTGCAGTGACGTCTTTTTCTCCCTTCAGACAACTCTCCAGACATCACCAGCTGGCCACACAACTTCATTTCAGATGTTTAACAACACCTACAAGCTGTATTCATACAGGTTAGTTGTGGGAAAGAGCACACTGTACGCACAGAGGCTTTCTGTGAAGCCAGTGAGAGCTAGGTGTTTTGTTATAAGAGGTCCTTACAAATGAGTATTGGGAAGAAGTGGAGAAACCTGAGCCACCATGTTACTGTGGTAATAAGCCTTGGCTGCCCACCAGGTGCCCCCCAAAGCCGCTCTGTCACTGTCCTTCCATTAACAGGACCAGGGAAAGAAAATACAACAAAAAGCTCATAGGAGGTCACCTACCAGTTGCCATCATGGGCAAAAGACTCTCCTTAGAGAAGTTAATCTAATTTGTTGCCAACTAAACAGCAGGATAATGAGAAATAGGAACAAAATCAAAACACCTTCCCACCACCTCTTCCTCCTTCCCAGGCTCAGCTTCACCCCCTGCTCTTCTCCATCCTCACTGCCAAGTGGCACAGCAGGGTGGTCAATGGATTTTGCAGTCAGTTCATAGCGCTTTGTCTCTGCCATTCCTTCCTCTTCACTGTCTTCCCCTGCTCCCAGTGTTCTGGGCAGAAGGAAGCAGCTTCTTCCCACCCATATTTGCTGTGGGGTGTGTTTGGGCTCAAAAAGAGTCAATTCTGTATGCTAGAGGCTATGCGGCCTTTGAGGAGGGTAGGAGGAACGTGAGGGGAATGCTTTCAGCATTCCCAGTTTAAGAGCCGGATTACCATTGACAGCTATTGCCTGTGCTTTTTCAAAGACAGATTATCCTTCTGGAGGAGGGTAGTATGAGGGGTGGGTTGTCACACTGTTCCTCTTGCGTGCATCAGCTGCTGACTTGAGCCATTTTGCTGGGACTACAGAGAGGAGACTGGCATGTTCCAGCCAGGTTGCCAATGGAGTGTCAGAGGAAGGATGTTTGTTGTTCACAGAAGCTTTTATTCCTTTGCAGTTACCTGGGACTCGGGCTGATGTCAGCAAGGCTTGCCATTTTAGGAGGAGTTGAGGGAAAACCCTGTAAGTTACGGGCACTGCTCGAGTATTGGCTCTGAGCATAGGGTACATAGTCCTGTTCTGAGGGGAGGAGTTGTCTGTTCCCTTCCCACTGGGCTGAAGGTTCCTGAGTGGAATGTGGACTCCTGTCACCATGGCTGGGTGCACTTGAGACAAGTGCAGGAGGTGACACTGTTAGATCCCAGAAGACCTGGGTTCTTGCCAGCCTCGAGAGAGGCAGGCATGGGACGTCTGAGCCATGACTGGGGCTTGGAGGTGCCTTGCTGAGGCTGTGGGACAGAATGGAGCAGGGCTGGGGCTGAAGGGTCTAAAATTAACTCCTTATGGGTTTCCCTAATGTGGCTTTGTTTTACTTCTGCAGTAGGAGAAGGGGAGGAACTCATCAGCCCCTGTTTACCTCCTGGCTTCAAATCTGAGTGGCAGCATGGTGAGATAGTATACAAAATTAAAGGACAGAAGGCAGGTATAGTGATTTATCACTCTTCCTATGTAGGCCAGCATGCTATTAGCAGTGTAAATAATACACTCAGCTTCTTGCAAAGACAGTAGATTCTCTGTTTACTGCTCAGTCTGGCTTCTCTTGATGTGCTCCCTCTTGTACCATGGTGTCTGTCTGGTCAGTAAAGCTGCTGGTAGTAGTGCAGGTGGAGTTGAGCAATCCCTGAACAGGTCTGTTAGAATCCTTCCACCTCAGATGGTGTTGTCCATCTCTGATCTTTCATATACTGTCCCAACCTGAGGCTGTTAAGTGTTCCCGCTGGAAGATGCAGATTTCAGTTCTCTGTGTAGAGCTTATGAAGTGCTATTGTGCAAAAGGAAGCCTGTTTTCCTGGCAGATCCTAAGCAAATTGCATGCATATTTAACTCTCTGCCCATAATATGCTGGGTTTCTTTGCCTTCTTTTAGGTGAGCCTCTGTATGAGTCTTGTTCTAACAAAGTGGCAAAGATGCTCTACAAAAAAGTGCATAAAGCTGAGGAAGTGAAGGACTTGGATTTTTACACTTTCTCCTACTACTATGACCGTGCAGCAGAGGTTGGTCTCATAGGTAGGTTTGCTCCTGCTTTAGTTTCATTTAAATGACAAGCTGTGGAAAAAATAACTCACGTCACGATGCTTTGCTAAGCTGTTATGGAACTTCGCCTTTTGTTATGTTGCTGCACAGCACTGGTCTTGACTGGATATTGGATGCTATTTAATTTCTATAGAGAAAGGACCGGGGATGTGAAATACGACCTGCAACTTCTGGTAATGGCTTTTAAACAAACAGTCTGCATTTCAGACATCGTTGCGTGATTCACTCCACAATCCAAAATAGAAACAGGACCTCATAATGATAAACAAATTTCTTGGACAGAACAGCAGTGAAGTGATCTTGGGCTGTGTGTTTGGCTTCACAGACCTCTTTAGATGGACTGAGGATTTTTAGATAACTCCACATGTATTCAAAACGTATCCCAGCTCTTTCCCAGTGGTATGCTGGTGTGTAGAAGGTTGTTCAGTAGTAGAAAGCAGGTGATGAGATCTCAGGCTAGTTTGGACAAGGTGACAGTCCAAACTGTGTTCCTTTAGGAAAGGAGGCTAAAAGTTCTCCATAAAATGAGGCTTTACAATCTGCATTAAAAATCTTTTAAAGGTTCTTTTACCGTTAAAGCAAGTGTGAGTTTTGTCATTGATTTCAGTGGCTCAATGGAAATGAAATTTCAGGGTTTCATTTCCAAACTTTTATGACTTGAATCTACAATTGCCTTTATACAAAAACCTGACAAGACCACCTTGTTTGTTTGCTTGTTCAGATAAAGAAAAAGGAGGAAGCTTAACTGTTGGTGACTTTGAAATTGCAGCTAAATATGGTGAGTGAGACACAATCCGACACACAGCAGTCATTGTGTATAAATTCATACCTAGGTGGCAAACGGGTGACATGTTAAAGATACCAAAACTCAAGAATTACTACTGAACTTGCCAGTTAACAGCTCACCTGACATCATGCTTTCAGAATAGGTATGGTTGTTCTCATCCCGTTAGTGTAACCTGTTCTTATCTGGTTTCATTTTACTTCTTGTCTCAAGATTTGTTCCTCAGCTTGATTGTTAATCAGAAAGGGGTAAAGCCAGCTCATAGCTTTTGGCTTCATCAGCTGCTGAGAGAACTGCCTATGCAGACTTACAAATGGAAACATCCTTTTCTTAATGCCACAGACTCAGGCTTTGATCAAACTGACATGGGTCTTTTTGGGAAACTTTATGATTGACTGAACAATTGTTGCAGCTTTTTGTGTAATTCATCCTGAGAAAGCAAGTGGAGGTTATTTTGGTTTTGTATTGGTTTTTTCTTTTTCTTTTGTCTTTTCTTCCCCTTTGGTTTTGTCAACATCTGTGTCGTGCTTATGCACAGGAAACACAATGTGCCTGTGGTTGCTTGGCTATTTAAAGGCTTGAAGTAGATAGAAGAAAAGTTGGAGGCCCTTTTCATCCTTTCCCAGAGAGACAGAAGCAGCTCATCTGTCTTAGGGGAGAGACAGAGTGCCTTGATCTTCCTTCCAGTGTGCCACATCTTTGTGCATGTCATTTCAATCCTGTTGTGACAGGTTCGTCCCTGTGTGCAGCTCAACTGACAAGAGGTGTTTTATGGATTCACTTGAGGTTTTTCAAAGCTGGATTGATGCTAGGCCTGAGCCCACAGTGTGCATTCAGACACCCTTTTCTTTCTCCTTAGTGTGTAAGACCATGGAAATCAGTCCTGGAAGCAGCCCTTTTCTATGCATGGACCTCACGTACATCACCTTCCTCCTGCAAGAACTGGGCTTCCCAAAGAGCCAAGTCTTCAAGGTGATGCACAGGATGGAGGTGATGCTGGGGAGAGCGGGCAGCAGGGTGCTGAGGCAGTAGTCATCATGCCAATAATTTGTTCCTTGATTTCCTTTCTTAATGCAACACATTCTCTGTGATTGGGGGTGGAGGGACACTGGCCTCATGACAGTGATAACCAATTGTGATAACCTTCAGTACTGTATTCACCTCGCATGCTTCTCCTTTCTCCCAAAGAATTGTGGTTTAACTTCCTTGCTTTGGTTTTGTTGTTCTGTGTTTTTTTCAGCTTGCCCGGAAAATTGACAATGTTGAAACGAGCTGGGCATTGGGAGCCACTTTTCATTACATTGACTCGCTCAATAGACTGCAGTACTAAAGCTCCTTGAAGAAAATCAGTTTTTGGAAGCCCAACATGGGAGAATGTGTCGAAGGGCCAGCTTTTGGCTTTTGGAGTCCTTTGGGAGGCCCCTTTCCTCCCACCCCCTGTCAAGTCCCCTCCATCACTAGCTCTTTTTTTACAGTGTAGAGTGTACAATCTAAAGAATAAGCCTTGATTTGACATCATCTGCAGTCAGCTTGCTGTAAAACTTGATCATTGTTGAAGGAAAACCAGGACTCTGCAGGACATCTATGATCTCTATGAGAAAAACAACTTTTTGGCATGTGCCTGTACTATGTGCTTGTACTGTGCTGAAGTCACTGTAGGAAATGGTCACCCCAGGAGGAACTCTTTACCGTCCTGATTACAGGGTGGTTTTTTCCTGTTTGTATGCAGTTTTCAGTGATGATTTTTATTTCACTACTTCCGTGTTTGAAGGTGAACTCCTGTGTGTGTGTGTGTGTCTGCAAAGACAGTGCAGTTACACAGCTGTGCTGCTGACAGGCTTTGGAATACGGTGTGGAAGTGTCAGCTCTGCTTTCTATTTGCTGAACTGGAAAAGCTCGAGAGCACTCTAGGAGCAGTATGGACTTGGAGGCATGAATCGGAGCCTGTATGCCCTGTAGTGCTAAAGCATCCAGCCTAATGTTGGTTCCTTGGCTGCTGGAAGATGGATGGTGGAAGAGAACAGCTTCCATATTTGCTGGCTCTAGACGAGCAAGGCCTGGGTACAGGGCTCAGATGCATTTGGCAGCTCGGGAGTTGGTCAGGGTAAGATAGATGAACAAGACACAACCATAAATGTAAACCCTGAGCATGGCTTATTGGATCTCAGAGACATTTGTGCCTTGGCCAGGTTGATGCAGGGCCTGGGATGAATGCATTTACTTGGGCTCTGCTTCCTGCAGACACATCTCACTATGATAAATGAATGTATCGTGGTCGCACTGAGCCGTGGCAGGGTAGCTGCAATGCACCACTCCAGCAGCGTGCTGTACACGGGCTGAAGTCATCTGGGAGGCCGCAGGAGCTGGAGGGAACATGCTGTGCTCTTTGTAACCTAACTGTGGAATTGTGTTCTATTTGTAATGGATGTTTAGAGCAGACCCCAGAGGTCTTTTGGGGTGCGGAAGAGCCCAGCAGTGTGTGCCCCGACTGCAGGGGTCATGGCCACAGCCTCGTCCTTTCCCCAGGGCAGCGAGATGTGGCACGGTGGCGTGTGGTGCTGCATGGGGACACTTGAGCCCCACTGTATGACAATAAAACCCCAATTTAAAATGAAAACCTCGTGGTGCTGGGTTAAGAAATGAGTGCCGTGATGCCATCGCTGTCCCCTCATGCCATCACAGCCTCTATGGCCATCCCTGTCATAGAATCACAGATTGGTTTGTGTTGGGACCTTAAAGCTCATCCAGTTCCAACCCCCTGCCATAGGCAGGGACACCTTCCACTGGAGCAGCTTGCTCCAAGCCCCTGTGTCCAACCTGGCCTTGAACACT
>WYDI02014656.1:0-23879 GCA_009867235.2 Psittacus erithacus
GGGAAGGACAGGTTGTGGGGGGAAAACAAGCAGTCTACATGCTTTGTCTAATTTACGACTAAGCTTAAACCACAACAACTGCACAGAGGATAAGGTGAGACAAAACTGTCAGAGAGACCCTCCCATTGAGTCATGAGGTTCAGAAACTACCCCCTTGCTTTCTAAACTTCTTTCTCAGAGCGATGTCTTTTCTCAGAGGTGAGGCTGGATCCAGACTTCGTCCCAGACTTGGTCAGTGGTTTATGTCTAAAGGATTTTATGTGCACTATCAATCTTTTCTATCACTTAGCTAAGATTTCAAGGTTTCAGTGCACTTACTCCTAATTGACATACCAAGTATCTCATGTGATAAGGATACTCTCAACCCTGGGGAGTAACCTTGAGAGGCATTCCTACTCAAAGGGAGATCTGGATGCACAGCCTGCTGCTGTGCAGGACAGGGGCACAGGCCTTGGGATACCACTATTTATAGTGTACAGTGGTTGACTTGCATTCATATTGGCATATCAGCTACAGATCTTAGATTTTTCCAAACCTGAATTGAGTTGGACTTTGACCAGCATTGTGATTAGGTGGGTGCATTGCTCAAATTAGCCCTTGGCTGTTGTGTTGTATCTGTCTGCCCTATATCCACTTTGAGCTGGATGCGTACATCATGACTAGATGCATACATTCTGACCACCACTGGTGGTTTTCATTTGAGTAGGGTTATAGAAAATAAAGGTCAGGTGTGTGTGGGAGTACGCCGCCTCATTGCACAAGCAAAGAAATTTTGAAATCCTAAGCACAAGGCCTTTTCAATGGATTTTCACCAGTGGTAAAGATTAGGCAGAGAGAGATTGAGTCTTGCTCCCTTTAGAGCTGGGCATCCATCTGAAATGGAGAGGGGACATAAGATAATAAATGGGCAGATTTTTGTTTTAAACCTAGTCTCCTATATCTTTGGATACTTCCAACAATGATACATTATACCTGCCTTGAAAGAAAACCCCTCCAGATGTCTCCTTTTCCTGCTTCTTATAGGCTCCTGAAGGTAGATCCTAATCAGTTGAGGCTAACAAATGTCAGGGCTCTGAGTGGACAATAAGCCTTAATGGTCTTGACAAAGCCTCACGTGAAGCCTCCACCCACACCTATGGGTCATGAAGCACTATTTCAGCTCAACTCTGAGGCTTTCACTATTTCTCGCTTATGTGGGAGGGGTGTGGGATTTCAGCTGAGTTATATTGGTGGTCAAGGCCAGGTTAGACACAGCCTTGAGTGGTATGGTTTAGCGTGTGGCGTCCCTGCTAGTGGCAGGGGGTTGGAACTTCATGCTATTAAAGGTGCTTTCCAATCCTAACTATTCTATGATTCTATAGCTGTACTTTTGTCTGGTAAAGGTTCTGCACAGTTGGACTTTAGCATGTGGACTGATTGGCTGCGGTACTGCCTTATTTGTGTGATGCTACTTTATGATGCGTACTCATGGTTTGACCTGTCTAAAGTCTCCTGTTGATCTTGCTTGGATATAAAAAGGTATGCTCTGCTAGTCCTAGGTGCCTTCTTGACTCCTGCTTTACCTTCCTTTGGGGAGTGGCTGGACCTTGCACCAAGGTGCTATGTTGGCTTGAGACTGTCAGCAGTCCTGATATGCAGTCTGTAACTTAAAAGTTTGCTGCACACAGCAATGTGCAGAGAAACAGTATGAGCAGCTGTTGGGAGTTGTTGTCTTTATTACTGCCTTCAGTTAGGAGAGGGCCAATCTGGTGTCTTGTCTATGGGATGGGACCAGTTTCTTGCTCCTTATTCCCTACTATCTCTGGGATATACTCCCTCACATTTCTTCATCTGCCTACATTGTGCTTGTTTGCAGTATTTGGTGTTACAAGGCTTGGCAGACTGCCTCTGTTCCAAATACCAGACAAATGGTTTCTACTGCAGAAACTCATCAAGACTTCTCACTTTGGGCAGATATAAAACACTGCTAATGAGCTTGCTTAGTTTAAAAGTGTTGGAAAATATTCTAGTGGCAAAGAGGAAACATTGCAATTTCAAGGTCCTCTAAAACTGGTGAGATCTACAGCTCAGATCTTAAAGAAAGCAACAGCAAGTGTTTTAGGAAATATATCTGCAAAAGAACTACAGTATGTGCTAGGTTTTAAAGTTTATCTTCACTTTCACCACAGCTGTAAATCCCACTGCTTTCATCCTCTTTGTAGATTCTTAGCTACTGGCAAAGATGAGTTTGCTAGACATATAACATCTATGGCTACTTTTCCTGTTTCACCTTTCTTGGATACTCTTTTGCAATGCACACCTGCCCTACAGCAGTGTGTGGATTTATTAGTGCCTATCAAAAATAGGACAGTACCTGCCAGGAAGATATCTTCCAGTTCTCCTTCTTTTCCCTTTCCTTTTTTTGAAGCACTAGACACCTTGCAGGTATGTCAATGGAGGTGATGATAAACTTCTATTTTAATCCATCTGGGTCAAGCTTAAGCATCTTCTAAGTTTATACTGAGTAATCTGGTAGAATATCCTTGCTCACAAATGCTGATATGATTAATATGTAAAGTTCAACCGTAACATGGATGTAGAATCTGTGAAGGTAGGGCTTATTTTTTAAGAAACTGAGGAGTTTTCTTCTTGCTTACAGATTTCTTCATACAACACTAATACTTAGCAGTAATGTAATACTTGATTTCTGTACATATCAAAAAGCCGGTATTGAGAAGTCCTCCCAAGGTGGAGGGGGAAGTTGGAATATGCAGTAGATTGAGAGAAGTTTGAATAAAATGTAGATCTGGAAAAGACCAGTGTTTCAGTGTGAGCTTAACTAACTTGATGGTCTCTGAAAAATCTTCCAAATAGTCTCCTTAACCACTGAAACCTTATCTTTTGTATATTGATCAATTCAGAAAAGAATTGCATGTAAATGAAATTTATCACACTGGAGCTTTGCATCTATCAATATTTTTTGTACTTACTTTATTAATCAGAAACTACTGAAATGGTTTCCATATGAGACGTGAACATATCTGTAAACAACACAATACTGTATCATGAAACATCTGATTTATCTGACTATACATGTCATAATGGAATGAAACTTTCCGTGTAGCCCTCTAGAACCTTAGAAATCTTAAATTCTTAGTGTTATTTTGACAAGCAGGAATAAAAAAAATAAAATAAAAATGCTAGTCTGATTTTTTAAGTACTTATATTTTTTTTTTACTCCCACTGATCTGCTTCAGCCTTAAATGTCTTTCCTCACTAAAACAGAGTAACCCTTTTATGGTAGCAATTCTGCTCTCATCAAATGCTCTGATAACTCCACATAGAATAGTTTCATTGCTAGGGAAGAAGATGCTGCATGCTAAAAATGCAAACTTTAATTATTTTGTCAGTTTATACCACACTTTTTTTTTTTTTAAAATGAAACTTTTATTTTCCTCAGTGGTCACTTAGATGTTAAATGGCTCAAGTGGTCCTCACTACTATGATGGTGAAACAGAATTGCATCCAATTCATAACTATAATTGCAGTCTTGGGTAAAGTGATGTTACTCATTCAATTATTCTACACAACCAAATATATTTCTGAATATGACTCTATAAAGACTATGTACTCTATAGGTCAGAGTAAACAAAAATGCTCTCCCCCAATCTTATGGAACATAATTATACTTGTACACAAATAGAAATTTAATTTGTTATACTGCTTAGTGCAGTCAACTGTTTTGTCATTAATTATAAAACTGTTACTATTGCCCAGGAATTATATTTTAATAAGTTTTAATATTTTTGCATATTCTAGTGTATTTTATAACTATGGTTTTGTCCTTTACTTTGCTTTCGTAGTGCTTATTTACAAGCTAAAGTAAGCCCTATTTCCAATGCATTAGATATTTATGGTGGGTCTGGACAAAGAAAAGTTATTCTGTAGATTGGTACTGTGTGGAAGTTAAGCTACTAAATACAAATAAAACCCCCTTATTCTCTGATCAATCTAGAAATTTCTGAAATATTCTATTTCTTGATCAGACCCTTGTTTTACCTGAAATAATCCCTATGGCTTGTAAAATATTCACTTGGTCTCCTAATGCCCTTGTCTTACGAGAAAAGCAGTTTTAAAGCTAGGATGACGGACTGCTTGTGACCCTGTTGCTGTTACTCGGGGCTAATGCTTTTCAGATGATCACTTAAGGAAACTGGGATAGGACAAATAGTTTGCTTCATCCAAGCTGGTGCTATTATCCTTGTACATTGCTGTGCTGTAATACTTGTATTTAGTATGCCTAGATGTTTTAAAAGAAGTTATAGTCAAAGCTACAGTCTGAAGACTTAGTTCAATATGAACAGAAATTAGAAATATATAAATGTTAAAAAAAATAAACCCAAACATACAAACTGTGTGTTGGGGCAGTACGCTGCTCTTGGGCCTGTACAATGAAGAGAGATCTTGAGTTAGAGGACAAGCTGCTTCCCAAGTGTTCTCTGCACTTAAAAGAATCTGTATCATGCTTGTTCTGAGTAATCTGTGTCTAAAGCTTGCATAGATTTGCAGGCTGGCACAGTGAGATAGCAGATGTAATTTCATGGCAAAGCTAGTGACATCTTTCCAGAAGCTGTTTTCTGCATTAAGGATATATGCAGTAAGGGGATACTTAATGCTTTCTTAGGTCCATGTTAAAGCAAACATGGCCTTTGCATGGCTTATGCCTAGATTTATGGATTTTCTGCTATGAATATTTAATGCTATTATTTTAAACACTGTCATTTATTTATATATTTCCTTTTAAATACCCAGGAAAAAGGAAGATCTAGTAACGGAGAAATGTGTTGTTGCTGTCTGCTAATCCCCCACCAGAAAATGGAAGGAAAGTTATTGCCTGCTTTTGTCTCAGGTCCTTTGTGCAGTCATTGGGTGGCAAAAGAATTCTAGGGGAAGGTAGCTGCGGTAGGGTTTAACCCACTCAAGATTTTATCTGTTTATTAGAGTTTTTATAATGAGATCTAAGATTTCAGATTCTGTGAACCTGACTTTTCGAGTTTACTTTCAAAGGACTATGTTTTATCTTGGTCTTTTTAGAAGCTGCCACAGGAACTGGGCTGAAAAACACCAGTTATTCTAACTGCTGCAAAAAGGAAGAACAGAGGGGCTCTTATACTGCCAGACAAATATTGTAAGGAACCAAACCAGATTCCTTCCTGTTTGCTGCCTGGAGAATAGGAGGAACAGCAAGGAAAGTACTGACTCCGCTTTCCCTGCTGTCCATGGGCCACTGCTGGGCAGACTGCAGACCCTTGCCTGTGCAGGTGCTCTTGGTGGCAGCTGCTGCAGGGGGACAGATGGTGGGAACTGATTAGGCTGCCATTTGCCAAACACTAACAATCTTATAAAATTCGGTCAGCAGGTATTAGTCATATTATTTTTGACATTATATTATGCTATTTACAAATACCTGAAAATCTTTGTCACAATCACCACTTAAGCAGCACTATAGAATGATTTTGTCATATCTTCAGTCATATTGAAATAATAGGGGGGGAAAATGACGTAAGGTAAAATGTCTGAGGAATTTTGAATTTCCCATTCAAAGAACAGGGACTTGGAGTTGAAATGCAGGAAGATAGTAATGATTTGTGCTTTTTGTTTTGTTTTGTTTATTCCTTCCTATTGGAGGCTGCTCTGTGACCATCCCACAATCTAGAGATGCTTCATAACGCACAGATGTGTTTGTAAAATGAGCTGCTGTGTTGGTAGTTTGCTGGAGTAGTCCGGGATTACTTATGTGGGTACATGATCAATTCAGATCATTAATTGTTTTATTCACTAATGATGTAGAATTTGCTGAGCTGAACTTAGCAGAAGCATGTTGACAAAAAATCACATGGACTTGATACTGCAACTGATGTTGCAGTGCTTGCTTTGTTCAGAGAGCAAAGACTCTTTCCTACTAAATCAATGTAGTGCAGATAAGAAAGGAAAACTTAAGTATAATACAGAGCTGCTAGTACTACTGAAAATCCAACTTTTGAAATTCCATGTAAAAATATCTAATATTCTTTCATTAATGCTCAATAAATAGTACTTTTAAAATAAGAGTAACAGCAAATATTTTATATCCTGTAACTCTTGGGATCATAATTTTATTAGAAAGCATCTCTAGCTGTTAAATTTTTCGGTCTTAGGTTTTCCTTCTCTACACTCCTGTTCCCTTGGTACAGATTTACATTCCATAACAAGAAAAATACTGTACAAAAATTCAGTCATAGGACAAGAATTGGAAAGTGATTTGGACTTCCAATACACTACTGATTAGGTTTTAGGAAGAGGTACAAGTGTTATATACTTTGCTGTATAAGGATTTTTATACTAGGAAAGGCAATTCTAGACTGTTTCATGTGTATATTTTTTTTATTAATTTGTGAGTTGTCTCTATTTTGAGTGGGATTTTTTTTTTATGTCAAATCAAATCCACTTTAGTGACATGATGAATGCACCTGGGAAATTGAAGCAGATGTGTTATTAAATGGGAAATATTTCCTCTGTTTTTTGTTAAGTTTAGGCTTCTTTTTTCTGCAACTGTTGACACAGACTTGTGGTCCCTCTGCCACAGTGGAGATAGCGGAGGTGATAGCTGTCATCAAAGCAGCTGGTTTTGATCCCAGTCAGCCTGTGATTATCTTTCTTGTCCTTAGTTATAACTTCAAATATTTGGATAATTTTCCTTCACAAGTATATGCACAATGGGCTTTATATCCTCAAAGACACTAGCTAAAGGTGTTGCAAGTGAATTGTGTGATCCAGTGCATGAGAAAGAGCCAGCACCTTGCTGAATATGCCCATAGCTCTCCAGAAAATATATGAACGCATGGCATGAAGAAACCCAAGTGAATTTAAAAGTATTCTCAAGCCTCACTTGCTTCTTTCTTCATATGAATTCACAAACTTGTTACAAGAAAAAGTTGCTCTTTCCAGACTTTGTAGGATCCCTATTTTGTGAATGCTGATACTTGCTATTATAGAAGTGTACGCATTTCTATCTTTAATTACTTAAAGCCTTAAAGTACAGTCTTAAAAATAGATGGCAACCGTGTTGCTGCTCAGCAATGGACTTGAAAAGTAACTTTCCAGATTGTCTGCATCTGCTATTAATCAAGTCCAAGGTGGTTTATAAATTTTCTTGATCAAAAGAGCAGATTAATCATAGGCAGAAAAACAATGTGCATTTTATATTCCTGTAGCAGCTCTCATGACACCGTCAGTTCTTGTAAGCCACACTAAAAATGTCAAACATAATCCAGCTGTCAATAAGCAAGTTCCAGCTCCTTGACTACAAATTATGTTTTTCCTTTGAAATACTTTCTCTGAAACCCAAAGCTGTTTTCAGTATCCAAGTACACTTGGATGTTAGTGAGGGGAAAAAAAAGGATAATTTTTGTAATGTAATACCAGCCAAATTGGCTTGACAAATTGTTAGGTTTTTTAATTCCATAGGTATTTTAAAAATTAAAAACTTCAACATGTTAATCCTGCCTGTACAAACCCTACTTATCTTAGATAATTGCATTACTTATACATAGCATCTCAAAAATGGCTAGGCTTACTGGTCATGAAATTAATAATTTATTTCAGAGGAGGATTGTAATTTCATTCAAATACAAAGGAGGATGTGAGGAAGGAAAAGTTCTTAACCAAAACTTGGCAGCTGAAAACATGCAACTTTGAGTAAGAATTATATTACACATTTATATTTAGCTTTTGTTTCAAGTATGGCACTGGAGAACATACTGGAAGAAGTGCTTCCTATCTTGCTGCCCTCAGTAAAGACAGGGAGCCTTTCAAAGTAGCAGTAGCAGTTTTCGCTATTTCTTGGCAATTATATTTGTTTCAAGTTACAGACAAATTGTAAATAAAATAATGAACTGTCATTTGTAGTCAACCATAATTAAACTGTTTCAACCTTAAAAATTCTATAAATATATGTAAACAAAAAAAAAAAAAAAAGATGGGGAGATTTCTCTTTATCTAAAATTGTCTATGAAAGGAATGGGCTTTTACTCTTTCCCTAATAATTGGTGGAGCTGAGTGAATAGAAATGCCTGTTTCCTACTGCCTGAAGGAACAACTAAATTTAGAGTTTGGTTTGTTTTTGTTTTTTTTTATGTATAATATTAAACTTGCTTATCTTTAAGTATGAAGGTTAATAAAAACCATACAAATTTTCAGTACATAGCTGTGACATTCAAAATGTCTGTTGGCTTTTTCATTAAGCAATCAAAAGTAGTTAAATTATGCATTATATGCGTACATGGTGATGACTGAATCACTGAAAGGAGGATTCTAAATGAGCCTGACAAATTTTGCATTAAGTATGAGGTTTAAATTCTTTCATGAAAATTTGCTCTTAATGAAAGTATTTTAATGTTCATAACACAGTGAGACAATGAAAGTCATATACAATAATTAAATGGCAATATCAGGCTGTCTTGAAGGGACTGAACTGTTGGAATATTTATGTGACTAGGGTGTATAACTATTCAACACTGGATATTAACTTTTAATGTGGAGTTCCTTGATTGGTGAGAGTAGTGCTATATTTTATTTATGTATTTCTTTTGAGACCAGATCTGCAATAATTTCTGAATGAGTTATTGAACTTGCATAAGAAGTTGATTTAGCCCATGAAAACAGAAAAGATCTGTGTTCTTCAAGGAGGAGAAAAATTTGAACTAAAAGTAATGGGCTGAGCTGGTTAGATGTCTTATAAAGGTCCTACAAAAGGAGGCCATGATTTTGACTCCTTACTTTAATCCTGCTTAAAAATTAAAAGAGTGAGCACTGACTCAACCTATTGGTACAACTAGTCTGAAAATCTTGCCTTAATGTGAGGATGTGCTTTTCCAGGCTTGCGGTAGAGAGATCTCATGAAAAAGAGGAATGTTATTGCAAATTACTTTATTGCAGCTTTATTGAATTTATAGTGGGTATCTTGTGATCCATTTTATGAAAAGAATTAGTAAAATAAAAACTGCATTTTTTTTTTTCACTTAGAGCTAATTTTTTGAAAAGCATGTCAGTGGTGCTATCTCCCTATAAATAATGTTGCCATGACTTATGTAAATCCATGCAAGGAACATATATCTTAGACTGTTCAGAAATCTAAATCCTCTTAGTTTCTCCTAGCAAATTTAACTTCACTACTGATAAAGACAAGATAATGTCCATGTATTTGGAGATAGCAAACAGAGTATGTCTTATTTCTTTTCTGCTTCATTTGGCTGTATTAGAGGTTGGAAATATTTGGGATCTGGCACACTACTGCTGTTGCAGCTGATAAACAATCACCTTGTTTTGCATAATGAAAAGTGGAGGAAGAAATGATGCAGTTGTGAGCCATTAAGATTCTTAAAGATCTGTATTTCTCTGCAGTGTCTCCACAGAGCACACTACTTGCTGCTGACTCTTTTGATATTTCTTTAGAAAATTACTGGAGAAAATCTTTGGATTCTGGAAGTGTTATTTGACCATTTTTAAACAAAACCATATTGTAATTGAGTTCTGATGCAGGATTTCTCCTTCACTGTTTCATGTAATGGAAATTTTAAGTTCATAGGAAACCTTCAAATTGAGAAGGAAGACTTTTACTGAAACTTAATTTCTGATGTCATCATGGAGTTTTACACCAAGGTCAATGGCACAGTATTGCCAAAATTCAAAAGAAGTCATCAAAGTATTGCTAAATGCCAGTTCGGCTCTTAAACTAATTGTTCGGCTATATAAATAAGATCTCTGGTTAAAATGAATATTTTTTCTTTTTTACTTTGATTAGATATTTTGATATTTGCTACAAAGCAATAGTTTAACATTATATTTTAGTTTTAAGAGATAGTTTAACATTAGATTTTCGTTTTAAGATACTATTATTCACTGGATGAAAGATATTTCAGCAAAAAAATGAAGGCTGCAAACCTTTTGCACCAGTCACTGGTTAGAATATACTTGACAGTAGACTCAACAAGATCATGGTCTTTGGACAATGATCTGGGTGTTTAAGGTTTATCTTAGACTTGAAGGGAAATGCAAATGCTTTCTGCATTTCAAGTACACTATATGCATTTGCTACACTGTGTGAGCCCAGTCGAACAATGAAAAACAATATAACTGTCACTCCTGCCTAATTCTTGTCACCAGTATTTTAAAATCATATGCAACATGCATCTGCAAAGTTTTCATGTATGTATGAATCTCTTAGGACATATTTGTAATGAATACATAAATATTTATACTAACATTAATTTCACAAAGAAATTTCACTGGTTTAAGGGTCAGTCAACACTTTTAGTCCTCTTGTAGTACTGGAACACTTAACTAATTCAGCATATGAAGTGTACTGGTACTTATAACAGTGTTGTACCTTTGGACAGAATCAGAGGAAGTAGGATGGTTGAACGCATGAATCATCAGTGGAAAATGTAAGGGGAAAAACCAGGAATGAGTAACAATTGTTTGGAACATCTGGAAAAGCAATAACAAAATAGGTATTTTGAGCTGTCAGAATAAAGATAAGTCAGTTCTTTAAGAACTGTAACAGGAACAATGGAGTTGCTGTGCAATTCTGGGAGGAGTTCAAGAACATAAACAAAAAAAAAAAGAAAAATTCAAGCTTGCATTTTGAGTCAGTAAATATTCACAAGCATATCCCAATAGTAATCCAAAGGCGTACTTTTGTTCTGTGTTTTGTTGCCATTTTCTGTTATTGCATGATATTGCAATCCTGTATTAGCGCAGAAATTCCAGCAGCCCTGGAGACTTTTCCTCTTAAAAAATAAATTAAAATTATTAAATATAAATATGCATAAACACATTTGCTATAGTAGTTCTTCAAAAAAGAAAGACAAGGTAGTATATGTAGATTATATACTCTGATTTTTTTTTTTATTCCTTCCTTTAAAGGCATGCTCTTTTCCATTCATTGTAGATGGTACAAGCGGACTTCATAGTGCATAGTAACTTAGCTGTCATTCCACTGGCCTCATTAAAATTCAGGCTGTTTACAGAAATTATGTTTTTCACTAAGCCTTGTATGTCTCATTTGTTAGCTAATACAAATCTTCACCCCTTGCTTTATATGCCTGCAAAGAAAGAGTATCTGGTCTATTCAAAATACTGCCTTTATTAGACATTGTCTTGTATAGTCTAGACTTTTTAATCGCATCCAGCACTCATATTCCTTTCAGAAGCAACACAGTAACAGGAAAGGAGACACAATGGTGTGCTGCAGGTATTTCATAGTCTATGTGAAGACCTAGTTCAATGGATTTATAAAAAATTGCTCTGAGTTTTATCGAAGGAGAGGCATAACCCTTCTCAATAATGATCATAATGTCATTGAGAGGTCTCTCATTTAGCAGAATTGGTAAAGAGGAGATAGTCTTAACCTGTATGTTGTATATTTCTACCTTGAAGGTATATTTGAGGACAGAATGTCTGTGTTTTTTCACATTGTACTAAGTTTTTTCTGAACAAAAATTATTTGCCTAAAGTTAACTTTTGAGAAAAAGGTAGTAAGCAGTGTAAATCCGCGTTTGAACAACTTCAAATAAGCTATTCACATCATGTTTGTAGGAATTCCTGAGGTAAGAGTGAAGCAATTATTTTTACAACAACAGAAAAGGACACTGATCTCGCCTAAATTCTACCCAATTGAAAGACCAGGGGTTGCATGTCTTCAAATCTTGTGGAGTGATTTAACACCTTTAGCAGACATCATTTGGTACTGTAAATAGGCAAGTTCAGGGTAGAGATGGACAAAAGAGCTTTCACTGAATTCTTTACTAAACCCTGGTTGCTTCTAGGTAAAGACTTGAATACAAAATTAAGGAGCTTTCTGGCAAACTTGGGAATAATTTATTTTTTTTGTAAGATGACATAATCATTGAACAGTTAGAGTTGGAAAGGGCCTGAAGATCGTCTAGTTCTAACCCCCTGAGGTTTCTATATTCATGCAGTGCTCTCTATCCAAAGTAATTGCAAGTTGGACTATTTATTCTCTGATCAGTTGTGTAATAGTGATTTAACCCTCCGCATCTAAATACAGAACTTTAATTAATTTAAGGTGTAACTGCATTATCCATCAATTGTTTGCAGGAACTCTTACTCTGACATAGTGTCTTCTCTGCTAAAATTTGTTATGGTTTCATCTTCCCAGTACGTTGACAGGAGGAAATTGAAGGGCTTTTCTAAAGGTTACTTAATTACAGATAATAAATTTTATTTTGCAGATGTAGACTCCCAGATGATTTAATTTTCCAACACAGCGTATTGAGACAGTAAATTAAAGCTTACCTTTTATTTTCAGTGTTAAATTTCCAATCAAATTAAAGGTGAAAGAATAAGAAGGAGGCCTTTTGCATTTCTCTGTGTGCTTCATCTTATATGACAACTTAAATCAGTAAAACATTTACCATTTCACTTGTACTACACAGTCATTTGAATACTATTAAACAGTATTTGAAAATAAACATATCTCAATTAGACAAGGTACTAAAATTAAGAGAATGTAGACATCTGTTTTCATCTTGGCTGCAGGCTGCTTTCAGGCAGGACTTAAGCCGGTTACTTAACTTTTCTAGAACTCTGTTTCCTTAGTAGGTGAAGTTGGGATAATGAACATTTTGGGAAGGGCTGTGACATCCAGGGATGAACACAGGCACTGAGGAATTGAAGAATTTTAGTTAAGAATTCTCCTCTTTATTCTACTTGATTAACGGTTTTAGCGCTGCTATGATGGGATACATAAGAACAGAATAATTAGTTCTGCTGAAGCATTACAGTAGTGATTTTGCATTTGGGTGATTTCCTTAAAATAAAGCAAATGTTCTGAACCATTTGAACATGGGAAAAGTATGAAGATATTTGTAAAGATTCCTGCAAGCTCTCTTGAGGAGTTTCAAATATGCATAGAATTTTATATTTTTTTTCCTTTTTTCCTAACTCCTGGACAGGTGAGAATTATATTCTGTTATTCTTTGAATATGCCTTTTCCTAGACTCAGTTAATGGCTTGCACTACCCACGCCAAATCATAACCTACTCCATCTAGCATTAGACACTTACCCACCTTCCGCTGCCCTTGGTCCTAGGGAAAAAGTTTCTAGCTTATAGGAGGAGCTGGGAATAGATCTCACTACTGAGTTGCCAACATGATTGTTTATTTTTTTAACTGGCTGCACTATTCAAAAACATTACTTGGTGAGACTTACTGACAGACTGTAGCACTCAGACTCATGAGCAATATCTGTTTTGGCTGACAACTGTGTGAACAACGACACGGACGCTCTGATAGCATTTCTAGGGTTGGGGTTGAAAGCTGTTTTCTCTGGACATGCATATAATTGTGTAAGTTGAAGGCTTACATATAATTTTGAGTGGTTTAATTGTAGCTGTATCATTCCAGGCTTTAGTAATGAGTTTTAGTTCCTAGTAAATGTACAATAATTTCTGATAAAATCCACCATATTAAATACTAACGAAAACTAATAATTGCAAATAATTTTTAGTTACTTTTTGATACAGAAAGAGCAACAATTTCCACTTACTGTCCTCTGCAAACAGGGCAAAATAGAGTTGCCTATAGATGCTGGGCTAGCTGTAATGCAAAAATAGAAGTTGGAATCATTTTTTATACACTGTTTGTTAGGTTCAGTGAAAAGCATTCTGTGTGTCTTACTATCTTTATAGCATTTCCTCTTACATCAGACATACCTAATTTATATGGTGTCAAGGCCTCAATTTTCTGTCTCTAAACATTTTTCTTTATTGGGGATAGGCAATAAATTTAGACTCTAAAGGGAATGCATCATGGTTAATGATGAAAAATTGGACTTACTAAAAGCTTAATTAGATATAAATGACAACCTTTACCCTGTAGTTCTCATATTTATTTTTTTCTAACAATGTCTGCCAAGTAAATATGACAGATTCCTGTAATATCAGGAAAACAAGTATCATTCAATATTTTGCTACACGACTTGGTGCTGTTTTCACTTCCCTGAATTTCTTAATAGGATTTGAGGCTCTGCCTTGATTAATACTCCCATACCATTTTCTTAACAAAAGGGTGGAAATGAATCAAAGTGATGCTATGTGAGCATTTGTAATGGCTCTGGGATGTTTTGTGCTGTTTTCTTTCTGTACCGTCAAAAGGATAAAATCACGAGAAATCTGGCCGGCAATCCTGTCAGTCCTTGCTGCTGTCCATTGGTAAACAAAGAGCTCTTGCTTCAAAGCTGAAAAAAAGTGGAGGATAGTACTAGTTTAATCAACCCAATAAAACAATGTCATCCTGAGATTTCAGACAAGGGAAGTCTAAGCAAGTGGAGGTAATATGTATGGAAGGGACAAGGATGCAGGCAGTAGCTGCTGTATGATATGTGCAGGGTTACAGTTCGCCTCTGTTGAGGACTAGCTTTGAGAAGGGCATGACAGGAAAAGATATCTGGGAAAGGGCAAGGATGGGCTGAGGGAATAATGCACTAAAGGCAGTTCTGGGAGCTAGCTTTTTGGTGTTGTGTCTGTTACTGCCTTAGCATGTGAAAGAATTAGCTTGCTTTGACAGAAGTGGGTAAATGAGTCAGAGATTCAGTTGCAGTTTGTAGTACCAGCATTGTTACAAGCAAAGCCTGAAAGTGAAACTGAATTGTGTAGTGTCTTTTGTGGTGTGAACAAGCAAGTGTAAGGATGGAATTATAAAACAGCTCTTGCATTTGAGCCCAAAATATTATTTCAGTGTGTGTTTCCAGAGCTGAAAATAGTATTCCCACTGCAGCAGCTCCGGAAAACAAAGAAAGAGTGTTGCTTATACGTGCTAACGAAACTGTCAAATGCAAAAAAAGAGTAAAAACATTCTGAAAATTACCATGATATATTTTCTTACTTCATTAAAAGATAAGTTCCTAGCTGAAATAATAATAAAAAAAGTCTTTATTTCAAATAAGAATAGTTATTGATGGCAAAGGCCCCTTGTGTAATATCTATGACCAAATCTACCACAGAAAACTATGTGAGTAGAATGTGGATAAATGCTAAAATCAAGTAACTGATACAAAATTTTTTTGAAAACTGCTTTCTCATAAGTACCTGTGGTACACTTAATTGTTTTGATACACCATCACATTAAAAGACAAGAATGTGTTGATGTAAAAAGTTGGTGCTTGTTTTAAAGCTTTGAAGAAATGAATTTTAAATTACTAAATAATAAATTGCTCCCATTTTCATGTGGATTATTGACTTTAAGCTGGGTATGGTTCTTTGACTGTGTAGGCTCATCAGTACATAATTTGCTGGTTTTGTGTGTTTGTGTTTGCAGGCGTATTTGTCTCTGTTTTTAAGACTGTAAGATAACAAAGTTGTTGTCAGCCTTACTAAGGAGTTCACATTATCCTTGTCACCTCTTCTCTTAGTGTTATGTTTGTTGCTGATAAACTTATATTTTACTTATATCTATGCATATATATGTTCGCCATTAGCATTTTATTAACTCAAACTCATATTTACCTTGTTTTTCTTTTCTTATATAGTTTGAATCATGTAGGAATACAATAGAAACGAAAGCTGTTTGCCTTTCTGAGGAATTACTTGTTTTTTCTAGATATGTCAGATGGTATCTGTGTGATGAAATAAAATGTTACTTCTCCCTATAAGCGGTATCAGTTTTCAGTCTCCCATAGCTTTAATAATTGTTATTGCCATGAATGTATCAATCAACACTATCATTAACTGTAGAGTCTATGAACATCTTACAGTTTTGCCATTCCCTAAATTCAAAAGGGGTTGGCATGTGTGTCTACTTTTTGCCATCAGATAGATTGGGAACTTTCTTTTGCGACTACTGCTTGGGGTAGTACAATGAATAGTTTAAACATTTAAATACTTAAGAGAGATCAGGTGCTGGCAAAGGCAGCTTATTTTAATGCCTGAATTAACAGATAAACAGCACACATAGCTGAAATTGTCAAATGGACCTATCTGATCCATGGACATATGCAAAAGAGTAACTATATAAATAATTGGATGTTTTTCTGCTATGGGGATGGAAACCTGTTACAGAAATGGATTTTGTATGATATTTGACTTGAAATTGTAATGGATAAACAGCATTTAGCATTTAAATACTCATAGCTGCCTTCACTGATGTGCTTGTAAGGACAATGATAGGGTGTATCACAGTGATTCAGTTCTGCAGGATCTCCTGCTTTAAACTGCAGCTTATCTGAGGGCAAATTTTAAGTCCTTATCAGACACTACATGGCTGTAGGAGAAGGATGGGATTATTGCTGATACTAGCCCTGAACATCCATTGATGTAGTTTGAAGAACACTGCAATAATTCGGACCCTTCGGTTTCTTGCTTTCCTCAAGGCATAGCCTTAAACCTAAGTGATAAGCTACCTCAGTCTTGCTCTCAGCATAGAGACCATTAGTATTTAGACTTCTGCAGCTCCCAAAAGAGGATAAGTAAATTGCTAATGCTACCCCTCTATTCACTCCACTGGACCTGGTGAAATACGAGGTTGGCAGGGGGTTACTTTCTCTGCTGTATGTAGCCCCCAAATACAACCTAGAAGATAGGCAGGTGCTGGAATCTGCTGACACAAAGTGAAAATATTACCTTTCTAATGCTTCCCAAATACTGTTGGTTTGGAGATTTCTAGTTCTGCTTTTTCCTCACATTCCTTAAAACCTCCCCTGGAGAAGGAATAAGATCTTGCTGTGTTAAAGTGCTCAGAAGTGGAGCTGGCCAAGGTCAGGTCAAAACGGTTCCTGGAGAACTTGCAAGTTCCTGCCACGTACCAGGTTGTACTGTACCTGTAAATTTGGCTTAGTAGAAAGCGTCAAATTGTTCCTGCAGAGCATGGAGGACAGGGGTTTTTTACTTCTCTACACCTATCTATGCTCTGCCAGTGGTCAAGCATGGCATGGTTTTTGGTTGGCTTTCCCTGGCTGCTGAAGATTATTCCTCAGTGCAGATGAAACAGTGATCATTAGGAAGATACCACAGGGAGTAAGCTGCTGCCAAGGCAAATATTGCACTGCGGAGACTGAGCGAGCTGTCAGGTTGGCAAGGATTGCCTGCACAGGTTGCTGGCAGGGCTGCAAGAAAAGATACCTGTTCAGAAAGGTCTGATATTTGGAAAAGGGCTGTGGAGTGTGAGGCAGTGAGAGGGTTTTTAGGGTTTCTTGTTGAACTCCCCTCTATGCAGGCTAGGCCTGGCATTGTGATTAGAAGGGCTTCCCTTTGGAGGCTAAAGGTTTCCACTTTAAGGTTTATGTAGGAGCTGTGGCGCAGGTTCAACTGCTGCTTCCACTAGGGAGAGCTGAGCAAGCTGCAGGGTAGGTACATGCTGTTTCATAGGCTGCTGTATTCAGGGCTCTGAAATGAGAACGTAGAGGAGAACAGCACAAAGGAAGTTGCTGGCGTCCCTCCTGCAGTCCTCTCTGCCAGGCTGAGTCATGTTTGGCATGGTCGTCAGGATGCCTATTTGCATACCAAAGGTGGTTTTGCTGAAAGCCCTCCAGCAACACTACTGACAAATAGCTCAGGTTATTTCACTCTGCTCAGATGTCTTACTCTCTTCTCACAGTAAGTAAGGAGCTGCCAGTCCTTTTTTTGTACCAGGCATAGTGGAAACACACTGCAGAGACTAAAGAGGGGGTTGCAATGAAGCAAAGAATGCAGGGTATTCTTTAATTTTATGACAATAGAAAGAAGAATAAATCTGAAAGTTTAAGAGTGCCTCAAGAAAGGGATTTTATGAAACATACATATATTTTCTTTATAGGATATAAACATTATTTCTCTACCATAAAAGACAAAATCATTGCATATACATAACTGAACTGCTTTCATTGTTCAAAAGGCTTGTGTTCTCTTGGATGGTTATGCTAAGAGAAGCTCTTAGGAGAACTATGTCAAACTTTTCACTGATTATGGCCCTGCTACTGCAGTAAAAGTTAACTTGCAGCATGCCTAATATTTGTGAAACTGCTATATGTAACCCCCTATTTGCCACAGAAGTATACATCTGCATAATGAATTCAGGAAATGAAAAGAAATGCCAAGAAACAAATATATGAAAACAGTTCAAGAAAAAGGAAAAGCTACTTTAAAAGTTAATGTCATAAGTTATCCCACAACAATCAGAACAGTTTTTTTCAAAACCTCCTGTGTTAAAAGTCCTAAATTAAATTTCAGTTAAAGGAATAAGACATTTTAACAGTGAATTTAATTCTTTTTGCAATTTGCTGTGTGCTGTAAAATATTTGTCAAGCTGTGTTATTTGGCTTTCTAAATAATGATTTTCAAGATTGTCAGAGATGTTTGGCTGTGAAAGTAATTGTTAAATACAGAAATACAGAAGTACTGTTTTATGAATGTGTTTTATTCTGGAGGAAATTGAAGGGATTTTTCCAGTGCAAAGAACTTTAAAACAATGATTGTTGCATCTGGGCCATTACACATTTTACAAAGTGAGTTTGTTATAATTTCACATACCGTTTGCTTCTTTATATAAAATGAGTACTTTGTTCTAAAAAACGCTTTCCAAATATTCATATTGCTGATTTTCAAAGTTGTTTTATTCTTTAATTTTATGGGTTTTTTCCCAGTTTGAAAGTCTGATCTATAACTGTTCAGTTACTAGAATTACCGGTCTGATAGACTTCTCAGGTAGCCTGGAAAATAAGAATCTATGTTTTAGAATCTCTGCTAAAATGTCTTTTTTGTTTGTTTGTATTTGTTTCAAGCAGGCACAACTAATTTATTATTTATATTCATATTAGAAGTTAAAAGTACTTTGCATTGCTGCACAGGAAACTGTACAAAGCGAGTGTTGCGGAATCATTGTTATTTGATTATAAATGTAATGTTATACTATTCATCTCAACTTCCTTGCAGCTTTCTTGCAACTTTCTTTCCTTTTAATTTTCTTAATTTAAGCTTGCATTTTTTTCTTTTATTTGTATATGCACAGGTAGAGAATAATTCTATCAAGAACTAATCATGCATTCTTGCAAACATCTCCCTTTTGCTTTTTTTTCAACATTGGTCAGCTCTGTTCTTCATTTATATTGTCTTAATCTTTGGTATTCTGCTGTATAAAAGATACTGCAAATGCCTACTAGTGGGATCTCATTTCCATAATACACATCTCTGTACACCTTCTGCACAGAATTTTTGCATGCTACATCCTATAAAAATCTTCTGATAAATGAATTCTGAATGAGCACTGCCGAGTTTAACCAGTCCTGTTCTATAGTAGTAATGAGACCTACCGCTGAATGTTATTGTAGATACTTAGTTTGGACACTAGAATAAAAATAATTGAAGAGGTCTTGCATTTTCAGAGATTAAAAAAAAAAATAATAATTATTTAAGCAAATCTAATGATTATCAGATTACTTTCAGGAAAAAAACCCCACCAAACACTTTATATATTTTTCATCTCCTTGATAGACTTCTGTCAAGTAATTTGAAAAATTATCTCCGGTTGCCAATGGATTTGGAATCCACATAAAAGGTTTGGCAGTCAAATACTTAAAAATTTGCCCTCTCATGTAAGTAAAATACTGGCACACAGCAAATCAGAGAATAGCCCAGGTTAGAAGATTATTGCATCATCCAACTTTTTCAGGAAAATGGAAGCTAGATGAGGTTATCTACCACCCTGTCCAATTGCATCTTGAATAGCTCCTCAGATGGGGAATCTAACATGTCCCTGAAGACATTGTTTCAGTGAATGATTGTTCTCACTGCAAAAAAATTCTTTTTTATGACAAGATAAAACTTCTCACAGTGCAACTTTTACCCATTGCCCCTCATCTTCATTTGAGTCCTTTTAAAGTGATCCTCTTGAAAAGATGGCTTGTGTTCTTCCAGTGAGGGAAGCAAGGAAAAGAAGATAGATGTATAATATCTATCACCTTTCAAAAAGTGTTTTCTATATTTGTACAATTGATGTACAAATGTGAAAGACGTAAATGCTGCCAATTCTCAGCTTTAATACATTTCTCAATGCTTTTACGTGACTGTGTGAAAGTTACACTTGGAGCTCTTGCGATTGAAAGTCTGAAGGATAGTTCACAGAACCAGAAAGGGTATAAAAAGATCCTTAAATTTACCATTTCAAAATGTTCTGAGTTAAAAAAGAAGTCGTGACTTTTTGCTTTATGAACGGTTGAGCCTGCAGTCAGTTTTTCGGTTGTGATCACTTAAGGAAGTACTTAACATAGGAAACCATAAGAAGTTTATTTCAGTTTTTTAAAAGTACTAAAGTCTAAAATGCATGTCGTATTTATTTCTATTCCTGAGGGTGGATCTTTGAAACTAAAAAGGGCCAATCATTTAATTGAGTCTCAGCTGGTGTCATAGCTCTGTAATTAGCAGCACAGAATATACCACTTTAAAACAAGTGAAAATGCGGTTCTGTATGACTCCATCAACACTGCCGGGAAATTATTCAAAAAGGCACTGTTGAGGGGAGATGAGAGAATCATCACCTGAGTGTCCAGTAACAATGTTCTCACAGTAAGCCCCTTTACAATTAAATGTACCTATAGAAAAAGTTATACATTATTGATTAAGAACACTTTGAGTTTCAGAATACTTTGTGTTCAAATGAAGTTACTGAGTTTGACTACTTTGCCCTTAGTTCTGCATAATCATGTGCTAAAATTCAGTGACAAAAAGACTGAGTTATACTGATGATCTGCTTGCATACAAAAAACTCATTATCTGAGCTCTGTAATCCTTGTGAAGGAAACAGCTAGGTTTTCACTTATGCTAATGTCAGTGTATGTGCAAATTTCCAAACTATCTTAATGCTCAGGCTTTCAAAAATAGCACAGGTATTGTAAACTTTTCTACATATGTTTAATTTTGAGGGCTCAAACAGTTTCACTAAAAATAATGAAAGTTTTACTGCCCTGAAAATTCATTGATTTCATGCGCGTTTAAATGAGAGTGGCTGAAATGCTCCATCTAGCAAAATCTTGCTCTTGGAGGCTGCCTTCACAAAGAAAACTGAATTATTTATTTTTTAGGGGAGGTGATGGCCCCTAGCAATGAGAGTTGATGTTGCTGTCCACAGATAGTCGTGATGCTACACTTATTTTCTGATAGTTTTCCCTATTAAAACAAAAAATCATCTCAGTTCATTAAGAATTAAAAAAAAAAACCAACATTTTTTATTACTGACTCAGCATGAGGTTCAGTTTCTGGAAATTGTTTCCGATGATGCATTTACCTGTGAATGAGCTTTAGTTTTCAATTTATTTCACTACACTTTGTGATAGAACCTCAATTCCTTCATACATCAGAAACTGAAAAATAAAAACGTAGCACAATTTGATTTTTAAACTTTGATCAGGATGGCCTGCAACTTTGAATGATCTCTGATTTTTAACCATTATTTCATTAAAGTCACATGTGAAATACACATTTATTTTTATCAAGCTGTAGTATATGGTATAGATAAAGAGGATTATTTTCATGCGGTTTTAAGTGCAAATGACTAACAATATATACAGAGACATGTTTAAATAAAAGCGTAATGAAGTGAGTTGTATGTTTTCATTAGAACTTTGAATATTTAAGAATCTTCATTCTAAAGCAGATAAGCAGCTTTCCAGTGAGTAGTTAAAGCTACAGAATATATACGTAGCGGTGAAAATTTTCTGAGTTTATTCATTATGCTCAAAACTTAAGCATTATTCTCACTACTTGTAAAAGAAAAGCAAGAGCTTCTCCAGTCTGATATATTTTGGAGATAGAACCATGGTGCCCCTATCTCCCCTTGCCATATTGGGTTTAGGGAAATTAGGGGTAAGTCAAATTCAGTAGACACAGGCAACTCATTCTCCCCATTTTATAGAGGAAAATAATGCACAGGGGAACTGTGATTTGTGTTAGTCAGGTGAGTCATGATGTACTCAACTGGGTCATACTTAAGGCACTTTTCTGTTCCTTTTTGTGTGATATATGGCGTAATAAAACAGTTTAGTAGAACCATTGTCTTTTTTTTATTGTTGTAGTGTATAATCTATTATTTAAATATAAAAGGCCTTGTTAGTTGAGATGAATCTGAAGCACTGAATAAACAAATTTCCTGAGTTAAATACAGGAAGAATGCTGTAAGCATAGGAATCTTCGAGTCCTAGTAGGCTGCTGGAATAGAAAGCATGAACTATGTGACTTTTAAATTTTATTAAATTTAAAGCTGGAACAGATGAATAATAAAACTTCAATTCAAACATGTATAAAATGTATATTAACAATAGATGGTAGAAGAAGTGGGAAAATATATTAATCTAGCTTGACAAAGAAAAGCAGGAGTTTGGTCTTAAATTTGATTTAATGGTGGATCATTCCTCAGTTTTAGCATTTCTTTCAACCTCTACAGGCCTGCCAGATTTAAACAGCCAGGACAAAACTAATTTTTGGGTTATTTGTGGTCTGCTGTTTTCCTTTGAAGTCATGGATGGATAAATTATAGTCACAATATACTAACCTCGCCTGAGGTATTGCTCTCACAAATATTTAAATTAGGTATGAGGCCGCACTTAAGAGTATCGTGTACATTTCTGGTGTCCTCAACATAAAAAGGACATGGAGCTTTTGGAACAAGTCCAGAAGAGGGCCATGAGGATGATCAGGGAAATGGAACACCTTCCTCATGAAGGCGGGCTGAGAAAGATGGGGCTGTTCAGCCTGGAGAAGAGGAGGCTGCATGGAGACCTCATAGCAGCTTCCAGTATCTGAAGGGGGCTTATAAGGATGCTGGGGAGGGACTCTGCATCAAGGACTGTAGTGATAGGACAAGGGGTAATGGGTTCAAACTTAGGGGAAGTTTAGACTGGATATAAGGAAGAAGTTCTTTACTGTGAGGGTGGTGAGGCAGTGGAAGGGGTTGCCCAAAGTGGTAAATCCTCCATCCCTGGTGGTGCTCAAGGCCAGGTTGGACCGAGCCTTGGGTGACATGGTTTACTGTGAGGTGCCCCTGCTCATGGCAAGGGGGTTGAAACTAGATGATCTTAAGGTCCTTTCCAACCCTAACTGTTCTATGATTCTATATTTATGGATCACAATGTCTTGAAGATAATTTGCTGGTAAGTAGTATGCAATATTTTCTTGCAAGTAACAGCTAGTTCAAAATGGTTTAGTGCATTATTATGTAATATTAATTTTGTTTAATGAAGGACTTACAAAATGTCAAATGTCATTTATTATGTTGCTTTGATCCTTGAGCGTATTGGAATTTAAAATTCTATCTGACTTAAAGTACTTATTTTGTCTTAAAAAAAATAAAAAATGGGTATAATTCACATGTAACATTACAGGGCAATATCAGATGATAAAATCAGAAGCTCTGCATCTGTTAGATATTATTCTGTTTATAGAATCAACAAAAGCAAGAGGACTAAGTTAAACCCCTGGGACTATGGCAGCATTTTACCAAAACCTTACATTATGCTTCTTACTTTTCTTGAGAAAATAATACTCTTTTTTTCTTGTGCTAACAAGACAGCTATTCTGCCTAACGTTGATATAGAAAAAGTACAAATATGAGCCAATCACTTAGAAAAGCAAGAGATAATAGAAAGGACTAGAGTTATATGACATTTTTTTCACCTCAAATTCCTTTGCAGCTGTCTTCCATCTATTTGTAAGAAAATGCCCATTTCACTAGTTCTGCAATTTATTCATATATTCACTAGTTTTGCAAAACATATTTCTTCTATTCCCCCTTGTTTTCCTTTGTGTCGTGGTTTAGGCCTGCCACACAGCCCACTCACTGCCCCCCCACCTCCTCCCTCGGCTCCCAGAGGGATGGGG